>JAZGTJ010001333.1:0-59157 GCA_036877575.1 Botia almorhae | reverse complement strand
CAGCAATACTGTTTGATGCACTGCACCCTCTATTGTCTGTTCAGTGTTTAGAATCTCCAGTGGGGAAGAGGAAAAGAAGCTTGGCTGTTAGTTCTTCTCAGGATCCATCTTTCTCAGGATTAAACCAGGTCTGAACCCACAACCACCTCCTAATAGTCCCCCAAAATTCTTTTTTCCTCTTTGCTTTTTGTAGTTCTTTTCCCATTTGTAGTTTTTTTATTTCGAACAATACCCATTTACGATTGTTGGCATTAAACCAGACACACATGCTAAACGGAAATAGAGATAAGATCCTAATCCAGATCGCAGGCATCTTTGTACAGGAGCATGAAGTTGTTGGCACTTTGTGAGGAAGTGTGTTTAGGTTTGTGTGAATATGGTTCTCTTAGTTTTTAAATGGTTCTCAGTCCAAGGGAGTATTTAAATGGTGTATGATGTGTATTTAAACTTGGTTTATGTGAATTTCTCGTAATTTCATCCAAGTGAACATGTTGCAGCTAGACAATGCTCAATGATTCTTTATGTAATCAAAGACTTCATGGCACAGAATAATTTGATTGGTCTGGTTTCACTGCGTAGGTGCCTGTTAAAACATACAGTCCTGTTGCACAGGTGGAACACAGGACACATTCTTTCCTTTATCAGCAGAACCTTCAAAGTGGCACAGAGGCTTTTGCCCCGCCAGTAAGGGTCTGTGTTAGCCATGGTTTCTCAGCATGGCTGAGTGAATGCATTACAATATGAGTGCTGCCTCAGTAAAAACAAAAGGCATTTGCTGGCATTGTAGCTTGTACTAACTGTGGGGCACTGGATGTGAGTTATCACAAAGAGAAAGATTTAAATGACCGGCTATAAAAGCACTTAGAGCTGACTCACTGGTTGGACAAAGGCTTGTTTATTTTCCAGTAAGCTTTTCTGTTGTAGACTCTGACCCTATCACTTTGATTAGTCACTTAATGTATTTTCTTTTATTCTGAGGTTCAAGAAATGGGCAAAGAATCATGCACAGAGGGAAGTTGGAAGAAAATGGAAAAATAATTTTGCGAACTTTGACATTTCCTTGTAAGAACTGACCAGAACCAAGAAAAACAATGTTTGTGCTTCTCTTTTGACTTATTTGTGTAGTTGTTCCTCATTGACTTTGGTCTGGCCAAGAAATACCGAGACAACAGGACACGACAACACATACCCTACAGAGAAGACAAAAATCTCACAGGCACAGCTCGCTATGCTAGCATCAACGCACACTTGGGCATTGAGCAGAGGTGAGAACTCTTTACCAGCAGCCATTAAATGCCCTTCTAGTGTCAGCTTCTTAATTGTTTATGCTGTATTATACTGCATTCTTGTTGTTGTGCTGTGATAGATCCAAACTCCCAAGGGTCAGGTCTAGTTTACTAGGTCTTGCACTAGGTCTTACTAGACTCTTAAACTCAGCCATGGGTCAGATTCAGAAATGGGGGGGAAAGTGTTGTTATAGTCAGTGTTGTTATAGCAGTGATAGTGGAAATTGTTTCACGACAATAGAAACCTAACACAAGGTTAAGCAACATTAATAAAAGTAATATTCAGATCCTAAGCTCCTTTAGCTGTATAGATATGATCTTCACCACTGCAAGATCTTGTTATGCGGTACTTTTCTCATATAGAATCCCATTTTAAACTTTCCAGAATGTTCATTTAGTGCTTTTCTAAAACATTTTTCTGTCAAGTGCCCATTTTAAAATAAAATAGTGAGTGATACAAGATTGTGTTGACACTATACTGTAATTTCTAACTTTGATACGATACCTTGAAAAATATCGATATTTGATACCATTTTCGATACCACGGGGAAAAACGTCCACTAGAGCTAACATGTACCATTGTATTTTTATTAACTAACGTTATCAAAGTATAATAAATGCTATAACAAATGTATTGCTCATTGTTCTTTAAAGTTGGTTCATTTATTAACATGTATATGATGAACAGATTTTAATTTTGTGTTCACGCATGTTCATTGATCATCACATAAATAGAGCGCTATAGTAAACAAAGATGCATCACATGCGAAAACAAACCTCACTGGAACGCTTGCATATTGGCGTGCTTATGTCTTTTCGCTTTCCGTGTTCATTTACATCAAATCTAAAATAGTTGCAGACAGTCAGTCTTCTGCTCTTTCTCAACCAAAGCTGGTCGCGGCTCTGCACTAGCATCTTACTCTCAAACGCTGTTTAACTGGAGCGAATGAGACGACACAGGCACTGCGGTCACATGTGCTGTGTCAACTGCTGTTGGAGAGTACACAAATATACTTTTCCCACTGTACCATACTAACAGCCACTCTATTGCTGCGCCAGTGCTTCTTTTTACGTTGTACCAAAGCACAATTAACATTTAAAACACTGAGCAACATCGTGCTTTCATTAACCGTCCAGTTTTGCGTCACCATCTGACAACAACAGCAGTGCGCCATACGTCATTATGCAATTTGTACGTCATTAAACATGCGCAGAGCTTTCTAGTTTCATTTTCAATCCGACTGTTTACATTATCAGGGTCTATGTAAATGCGGCTACTGTATCGATACTTCTGGAAATGAGTATTGGTACCGTTTCATATATTTCAGTATCGATATTTATCGAAATGATATTTTTGACAACACTAAAACAATGTATTTTGGGATTGAGTGAATTGTGTACCACATGAATTTAATTAGTTACGGTCTTAAACGGTCTTAAAAAGCATTACACTCTATTTGCTAGCCGTGCTATAAAAGCATTATGAACAGACTCTAAAATCTTTTGTGGTGAGGAGCACCATAAATTCATCATCGTGAATCATCTTATGATCTTGAATACGTGATGAATAGGCAACGCTTCTCTTTCACTAGAGGAATGGCATGACAGTGGTCAGCAAGTTAATTTAAGGGTGGTTAACTCAGTCACCCCTGCTTATGTTCTGCACACTATTTAAACCGTTAGACATTCTCTTTAAAGTTTTTATTTAAAAAAAACCCCAGTTTTGCTATGGTTTTATTTTTTGATATTGATATTTTATTTTACAGTCGCCGAGATGACATGGAATCGCTAGGATATGTGCTGATGTACTTCAACAGAACCAGCCTGCCATGGCAGGGCCTAAAGGTGAGCAGGGTAGATAATACACAGTGACTATTTTAAGACTATCTGTTGTTGAACTTTATAGGAAGCTAAACTGAGATAACCAGATGGTTACCTTACAGCAGCTTTATCAGGGTTGGCGCTAAACTGTGCAGGATAGTTTACCTCCGGGAACAAGGTCCACATCCCTGCCTTAAAGGGATCAAATGGAGAATTGTCATATACTGTTAAGCCTGTGAGACTATTTTTGAAAAGTATGCCAATGATATTTTTGCTGTGCAGCATGCATGGTTTAAATGTAGAACATGTCAAGTATGGACATCCGAAATAGTGTCTAAATGTTACTGATTTGAGAAGGGCAATATCCTTGCTGTCTGTGAATTATTTTGTTTCCCAGAGGGAAAAAGAAAAGCTTAGAAACTAAAAATTACTAGGCAGTTTGAAACAGGCCAACAGGTGGTGCTTAAAGTGCTGTAAATCTTTTTTCAGCTGGTTTATTTATGGCCCTCAGCGCTGTGGGATTGCACATAGATAAGCCGCCATGTCAGTACCAGACTGCAATGTGCAACATTTTCATTTCTGCCCCACAGGCTGCCACAAAGAAACAGAAGTATGAGAAGATTAGTGAAAAAAAGATGTCGACCCCTGTTGAGGTGTTGTGTAAGGTACATGAAGTTCTACATCCTGACAGAAATCCACAACCATACTTAGCAATGCAGCATACACTACAAATGTTTGTAAAACACAAGTTTGTCTTAATAGGTATGCCAGTCAACTTATTTCTGTGGATGGTCTTAGAAGAATAGTACCTTACTGTTTTGTTTCTCTTTACTGTTTTCGGGCAAAGCTGACAACAAACTAAATGTTAATATGTGAATTTAATATTCAGATCTAATATACAGATGTTCATGGAAAAGTCTTTGTCCAATTCTTATGTCCATCATAAATTATGTTCCTCCATCCCTGAAAAAAAAAGAGTAGGTCAAGGTGACATGACATTTCGGTGGCTTTTTACAGATCTTTCATTTTGTTCTTTCATTTGGCTCTTTCTCCAGGGGTTCCCAGCTGAGTTTGCCATGTACCTGAACTACTGTCGTGGGTTGCGATTTGAAGAGGCACCTGACTACATGTACTTGCGACAGCTTTTCCGCATTCTCTTCAGGTGCTTGCCAATTTTCTTCATTTACTCAGGAACAGGGCCAGAAACACCAAGTCACTCCCTAGTCATAACCAGACTGTATCTTCCTGCTCAGTATTCTGTAAAAAAGCTCCATGACTTGCAGAATCGGAGCGACTGTCATTCACAGTTCTAAACTTGCTCCGCCCCTTCTGTTTCTGTTTATTACATTTTAAACAATTTTATGCTTTTAGTACCAATAAGAGTGCAGGACTTCAAGCTCCTTATAACATTTTACCATATTCAAATTCTTTCTGCACATCCATAGATGTTTTCTTTAGCAATTACTGCATTGAATTTTAGTGGGAACAACAGCAGATTTCTGGGCCAAGTCATAACTTGTTTACCTCGCCTTTACTAATGATACAGTTGGCCTAATTGTAGCAAGGCTGAGGTCACAGACTTTGACACAGTTTTGGTACAAAAGAATTTTTGTTCTTTCTCAACACATCCCAGTTATGAACTGTATTTTTTGTACTTTGTATTTGTTTAAATTGTTCAGTTTACAGCAGTAAGATTTGTATGCAGCGTTCTCACTGCTGTCTCTTCTCCAGGACTCTAAACCACCAGTATGACTACACATTTGACTGGACCATGCTGAAGCAGAAAGCAGCACAGCAAGCAGCCTCCTCAGGGGGACAGGGGCAACAGGCACAAACCCCCACAGGCAAGCAAACTGACAAACCCAAGAGTAACATGAAAGGTTAGTAGCAAACATCCAAGCGACGTTTTCAGAGCTAAACCAGACACCAATTGCTTGCATATTTAGCAAAAGAAAAAAGTGGATTTGGAACATTCGCTCCCCCAAAGATTCATGGAATGGAAAGAAACGGTGTTAGTTCAAGGATGCACCCCCCCTAAAAAAAGTTTTACAAATAAAAATTCAATTGGTATGTCTTGCAAAAGCAAAGACGTCCTTGGGAAATTTGACTACTAACTTTGGACCAAAATATGTCTATTCTTCTCTGGGACGAAGGGTTGGCTTTAAAATCTTTCTGTTAATGTCAAATAACCATCCCTTAAATTAACCCCTTTTCAAATGGGATGTTTCATTTGACAGATTTCTCCCAATCATTGTTCCTGGATCTAACACTTGTTAGTCTTTATAATAATGGCCATAAACTGTACGGTACAAACATGGATACGTGGGAGTGATTTCTAACCACAGACTAACAAAGATCATGTCATTTCTATACCTTCTCATTGATTCTTACTGTACTGTTCTCTGTTTGGTGGTGGGGGAACTGTGTATTTTGTTAAATATAAATGATGTGGTCGTTCAACAATGTTTTTTGTTGATTCTAGAGGATATCTTCTTCGAAGGGAATAGCATGTCCTAGATATATGGACTTCCAGTATTTTTTCAACACAATGGGTTGAAACTCCAGCTGGATTTCTGTTGGGGCTGTTGGACTGTCATCGTTTATAAACCTAGACATGATGTTTCCTAAGCCAGAACTTTTCAGAACTGCCAGAACTGTTCATGAATATATGGACATTGTTTCACAATACTTTGGAGAGAGTGGTGTAGGCTTTAATGTGGTCTAAATCTGTTGTGCACCTAATGTGGGGTTTGTCTTTCCACCTAGAAGGACACAGTTAAATGGAAAAGCTGCTGTCACCCTCTTTTACTGCTTTGTCCTTTTGTGCTTTAAAGTCAGACTACAGCAGCATCCACTCTGATATGGGTTTTTTCCACTGTTAACTGTATACTATTGAGGTTATAACCACCAAATCTTTACATCATACTATCTAGGAGATGACCTTCGTGCTAAAAATAGTGTGTAGGCCTACATTTACATCTGTAGACTTTTCTCTTTAAAGCAAATGTCTGCAGAGACTTGCAGTGTGGTCTGTTAGAGTTAAAATTCAAACCTGGCACATTTTTAGGAAGTATAGGTGAAGTAAAATACCGATTTCAGTGTTTTAATTTGTGTGTTTTAATATGGCAGTTGCAATAGTGCTGTAATCCAAAAGTAACTGGTGTTTTCTCTTGTCTTTTTGTGGTTCAAAATATCTTGTAGTTCATTTGTTCAGAGCTTTAGTATTTTTAAAGGCTAATATGGTTGTTTAATATGGACCTTTAATGTAGTGACTGTGTACTATTAGGCTAAACGTTATTTTAAATGCTCTTGTTAAGCCCGTTTATCTTTAGATGTTAATACATGGAGAAAGTCAGGGAGGTAGTTTCACTCTTAGTGTTCATCCTAAATAAAGGCAGAGAACAACTGCTGTTAAAAGTAGCAGGACTAAGAATAGCACTTGCTGATGAGGTGCTATTGGCCTAATCCCCATGCTGTTTTAGTTTGATTGCATCCCCTTTTCCTTACAAGCACTGGCTACATAATGTTACTTGCTTAGAATTATGATTGTTGCATTTGGATGGACAACAACAATCATATATTTAAAGATTTATCCATGTTAAAAGATTCGTAAGTCAGAGAGTGCACTGTCTCTTTAAGAACCCTTTTGAAGACTGCTGTATAACGACAGCCAGGAATTTAAGTGGCAAAGCTCAGGAGTGTTTGGGCTTGAAAGAACTTATTTGCAGAGGATTTGTTGTTGGTTTCTCGGCTCCCGGCACACAGTGGAGACATGGCAAATGTGAGCTTGTGCTGCTTTATTCTGATATTTGTTCAGAGTGCTAAATCAGCATTTTTTTTCTTCAGCTCAGTGAATGTAGACTTGTCCTCTACATTTCCAACAGACAGAGTCCTCCACTTTCTCTCGTTCTTCCCTCATTTTATCCTCTGCTCAGTTCCATTTGTGTCTGCAGAAAAGTCAAGGCTGCAGTAGCTAAATGTAACTACACTTGACAGATAGTAGCAGCTCAGACCTAACAAGCAGGTTACTTGGCAACCAGTTTAGATCAGCTTTCCATTATGGATTAGTTCTAAATGACTCAAGCAGTGACATGAGTAAAACCTGAAAGACAGCTCTTGTTTGAGGCTTTTGACCTGCACCATGAAACACAAACTTTAGCCTGGTTTTAGTTCCGAGGCACTGCTGCTTTTGTCTGTTTTCTGTTGCTTTCTAAAATATGTTTATCTAACTAGTGTATGTTCTTGTTTCTGGAAAAAAAAAAAGTTAATTGTTCTTAGTAATGTTGCAACTGCCATGTTTAAATTAGCCTGTAGAATTACATTTCATTTCCTGCCTATATTATCCTGTTTGATTTTTATGCCCTGTCTGCCTGAGGCAAAAGCAGATTGATTTTAGAAGTGGACGATTTAGGATACGCCGCACATCTGTCAGGTTTTTCTATTTATATTTTAAGATTTTGCAGATGACTCAATCCTTAGTGAGGCTGTGGAACTACACTTTCAAAACAGGGCTATACGTGCCTCTCTTTTCTAAACCTATTCATTCTAATTTAGAGTATCTGGGCTTGGCTTCCAGCATAAAGGCTTCTAGAATCTAGTTATTTGTTTTAGGGAGTGTTGTCATAGTCACAGTGCAGTCATTGAGATCTACTGATCATGCCGCAGCTGAATTGTGAATAAACAGCCACGTCATCATTAATAAAAGCCTTCGCAGCTCTGGAAATCCACTTAGCCACAGAATAAAGCAGTGTGTAGTCTCTATACTAGTGTAGTAGACTCACCTGGGGAGATCATAAGCCCTGACTATTGTAATGAAAGTGTTTATCCCTATGAGCCTCTCAGAGTTTGATGACATGAATGTTTTTTCTCAGATTCTCTGCAGCAAGTCTCGACTTTACTGCAGGGAGGGACTGATGACTTTGCACTTTGTGTCTTCCAGGATTGAATAATGCTTTGACTGGGTTGGCCACATTGATTACAGTAGCTCAACCCCATTCAGCCCTGTGCCACTAACTCTTAACCCTCTCCTCTCTATCTCTCCCATCTGTTTCTCTTGCAGGTTTCTAAGCATTAAGACAATGTAATGAAGCAGAGCAGAGTTGGCCGTAGCAGGATTTGCCTTCCAATCACATCCCGGCATCTAGGATCAAATTCACCAGAACCTGCCAGGCGCTGTGGGCAACCTTTTTCCTGTTAAAGAACTTTTGTTCCATATAATATATATGTAATCAGTATATATAGATAACATGCTCTGCATATATCTATATATTGGTATGTATATACTATATCCACACAGAGAGCAGGCTTGGTTTGGAGTTGGAAGCTGTAGCCTTTTCTATTGTCCTGTTCCTTAAGACTTTATACCCCTCCTTCTTTGAAACTGAAAACTGTAGAAAATGGTTGACTCACTGGGGATAATTTGTGCACATGCCAATATCTTCCTGAGTTGTCTCCTTCAGGAAAGCTGTTTGGGGGTCCTTCCTCAGTTCATGGTTGCCCATCAGAGCAGTTTCATCCCCTCCCCCCTTCATCTTCTATTCGTCACCAAGAGTGGCATAAACCCAGACATTCTTCTGTCAGAATGGTGATATCTGAGAAGCATTTTTCATCCTTCAGTTTTTTCCTCAAGCAAATCAAACCTGTTATTGTTTTAAATGTATCCAGATAATTAAGGCAAACATTGGATTTTTTTTTTTCTTTTCTAAAATGGTAATTGCAATTCTGCCTGCTGATATGTGCTAGAGAGCTTCTAATGTGAAGATTAAAAAAACATTCTAGTGACTACTAGGTTCCTCTTTAGAACGCTGCATTTAACTATATTGTACTTGGTATTCTGAAGTCTAAGAAAATAAAGATTAAAGTCCACAGAAGCATATTCATTACAAATTAGGCATCACTTGACTAAACCTGTATGTTAATTGCTTAGATGACAATTGTATGCATCAGTGATCTGGGTTTTTTCTCTTGAAAATGTTCATGTTGGTTTGAGAAGGTAACCATTCGTAAGATTCATTGCTATGATAGCCTTCATGTTCTGTCTTGAGAGAGAAATGTGCGCACTCCACCTTCCCATTACCATTTTGTATGCATATATCTTTTTTTTTTAATCAGAAAAAAACCTACTTTTTCAGTTTTATAGAGTTGTCTTTCCCTTGTATTGCATTGATAATTTTGGGGAAGGGTTTCTGTTGCTTCTTCCCGTGGGGAAGCAGATCCTCTTGTAAAGTATCTCTGGGACTTCCTCTCTGCAACAGTTTCTCGCTGCTGTTGAGTAGTGGTCTTTTCCTCATTTCATTTTTTTAATGCAAAAAGTGTTGGAGGGTTTCTTTTCTTTATAGTTTTGGGTCTTGTGAGGCAACAGCGGTTTTTCTCCCCTCACCCTTTAGCCACAACAAATGCACACAAATAACTTTGCTTTTTTTTCTCCTACCTCCAAACTGTCCCTCAGAACCAGCTTTAAATCTTTGACAGCTGGACGCTCTATTAAAGTGTAATTTATTCCCTTTTAGCATGTCAGAATAAATTAAAATGACTTCTGATAATTGCTGTCCCAGTCTCTGTATTTTTACAAGAATGCACGCGAGTCAGATCACAGATAGGTTTTTCCCCTCCTTTCCCATTTCGGGTAACAGTCTTTACTCATTGCACATTTATCTTTACCACACAGCCAGGCGTCAATACATTTTTTTTTTTTTGAAACTGAATGACATGCTTTAGAGAAAAGCTAAATGCTTGGGTCTCAAAAAAACAATGTAAGCGTTGGATGATTTTGTCTTTAGTGTTGAAGGGGGGAACTCTTGTGGAAAGAGCTAAAGGTGTCACTGTATTCCAGGAAAGCAGATCCTGTGCAGTTCTTGTGGGGGTGGTGGGTAGTTCTAGGGGCTTGTGGTGTTTTAAATTTCCAGGATTTATATCTGTAAATATTAAAATGGCTTCAAATGGCAGGTGTGGAAATTTATTGATGTGTTTATTGACAACACCAAACTAGGGAATGAAACCAAACTGTTTTGCTTTTGTTCATTTCTGTTACACTTAAGCATTTCTTTAATGCTTTGCGTTAGTTTTATAGGAACGTTCTTTTATTTCAGCACAACAGCATAATATTAAGCAGTGTTTTCAGACTGCTGCAGATTCTTCATGAGTCATTGTAAATGTCTGAAGTCAGGGTAAAGTCAGAACTTGTCTGTTTTCAAATTCTTGAAATGATTAAGTGGTTTCAGATGATGAAAACAAGTATAGAGTCAAATGTGTTAGAAACATTTGAGACAAATCAACTGGAGTGTGAAGGGGGAAGGAATATCCTGACCACACCAGTGTGCATAGCAATGTTGGTGGAGCAAAGTATTCAACTGTTGTCAAAACAACAAATACACAAAACCTATATGTAACTTATTTCAATGCCCAATAATTATCTTCACTCCTACAGAAACGTATTTAAACTCTTGCTTTGCGTAGCTGTTCGTGTGTTATTTAAAAGTCAGTTCTCATTCATAAAGTATGGATGACTGCTCAGTAAAGAGTCTACTCAGGGCCACTCTGCCCTTTATGGAGGTGGCGTGCCTGTGGGAGTCACGTGCAGCACGCTGTACTGCTGGGACTGCGTAATGTAATCTGCTTAATCTCTAAATTATATGAAAAAGAACAAATGGAATCTTCCATTACATTTATAATTTTACATCCTGTTTAGTGTCGGATTTTGTAAATACAGCGCATAAATTGTTTTATTTATATAGCGCGTTAAATGTACATTGTTGCAAAACAGCTTTACAAAAAATGTATTTTAGGACAAAAACAGTGAGAAATTAAGAATTACACAAAACAACAGGACAAAACTAAAAATGTACACAAAATACAAAACGTTTAGCATAATTGTATGCGGAATGTGAGTATTTTGAACTGGTGTCCATCCGTCACGAGATAAATTGACATCAGATTTAATGGTGTATAAGCAGCAGATTCAGCTGTCTGAGAACTATTGGATGTATTGGGAGTGGTCACAGTCACTCCATAAAAAAACGTCACACACCTCTTGCTCCATGGGAACCGCAGATTATCATGAATGAGAACACGCCCTGAAAAAATTGCACTGAATGGTTTGATAAAAGATTGAGGTATGATTTCTTGACACGTATCAAATTATTTTATACATTTTAACCATGTTTATAAAAGCTCTATATTTTACATTACTTGGACGCATACACAACTGCGACTGTTCAAAAATGTAAAATAACAGGATAAAAAAGCTGCACATCTCAAAAATGATTTTAAAACAAAAATCAAGCAAGTACGTTAATCCTGTAGTTGAACTAAACTGTTTAGGTGAGCACATGCGCCCCCTTGTGGCATTACTGAGGAATTATATTTGTTCCGTGAGTCTGGCTCACGGTTTGCTAGAGGAAAAGATCAGATGTCATCTCGTTTCAGCGTCAGCTGGTGGCCTGCATTCCGCAATTGTAGGCTTACTACGAGGGGCAAATGAAGGCTAATCCATTACACATATCAATGTCTTGTAACATAGACTCCAGCTAACGAGGATTGTGTTACAGGCCTCCCCTTGTGCTTTCACTCTATCTGTAATTACTAGGGAGTTACATTTAAAATACATTACATAGAGTATACATAGAGTACAGTGCATAAAATATCATTAAAGCATTTTTTACCCCAGGTTATACCATCATCTAGTTTAATCACCATATCCATAAAACTTCATTTTTGAAAGTGCAATTTTGGCAGGCACAGGATTCAGTAAATAAATATGAATAAGGTATCTGAATAATTATGCCTCATGAAACTCCCATGAAAAGAAGCACCTTTACACATTCTGACACGCCCAGCACGGCTTCTGGAAATGCCCCCAGCATGTGGCGTAATTTGCCGTCTCACACATTTCAACCACACCCAGTCTTAAACTGGCATTTGCTTTTACATTTCGCAATGCACACTTAACACATAGACAGCTTTCAGTTGCATTAATCCTAGCATTAGATCCACCAGAGGTCAATGGTGAGTGACTGAATGTGAATTATTCATTCTAAGGGATTAGCCACTCCTCATACACAGACATAACAGTGTGAGACCAGGCCTGTAGGTATGAGAATAGACCATAGCTTTATCCAGGTTGTAGCTTTATCTAGTTACCATGAAACAGAAGTTGTGACAGTGATGCATATCAGAGTGAAACAGCTTTTGAAAATAGAATAAAAGGTAGAGCGGGACATGATTCTGTTGTTCTGGATTTGACTGGATCAACAGAAGTTGGATGGATAGAAACTGCCTGGTCATTAGACAGTCAATACATGACCCGTGCTGGCAAAATGAGTCACAATGAGCAAAAGATGAGCAAAATAAGCAAATGAGTTCTTGTAATTTTCACATTCTCCTTTAAAAATCCTTGAATCTATGCTTCTTTGGAATCTGACAAAAAAAGAATAAGCTACATCTGCCTAAAGTACCAGTTGTTAAGAAGAGAGTAGCAAAAAACAGACATTTTTCATGGATTTTTAAAACAAAGATTTAGGAAGGAAAACATATAAAGATAATTTAAATGTTTAACTGCTATTTAGAACCCTGGGATCACTAGACGAGGGCTTAATGAACTCATTTTGAAAAATACATTTTTCACTTGTTTTGCCTGTAGCTTGTAACTAGCCTCTTCACATTTTGACTTATTTTGCCAGCACTGGTCATGTATAGTCCCTCCCTCAGGCTGCGACACACGTCATCAAGAGATGAGATGTTGTTTGCGAGGATAAGGGGAGGATAATGTTTTTGATTAAATATTATGAGGGCACATTAATTAAGATACAAATTACATGCAGGGTTAAATCACTAATCACTATAATAAATAGTTGCAATCCTGGAGAAACTGTTAAGGGATTACAGAACAACATAGGTATTGCTGTTGAGGTAGTTAGATCTGAGATGGATTAGCAAAACCAGTTAAACCACATATAGTTCATGCTTGTAGATCTTTTCTATTGATTATCAAATGTCTTTTAATCTGTAACTTAACAAGCAGTCTCACTTGTGTTTTAAATGGATGCATTTGTTGTCACAAACAACATTCAATACAACTTTTACACCCAAGACACGTCAAACCGTGTGGCAGATCACAGGTATTCTCACTCCAAATGGAGTGGCAGTGTGTGGTCTTGATTTAACAGATGGCAACCTAGAAGTTTGGCCCTAGGGATGTTGGCATTTGACAAAAAATGAAGGAAAGAGGAGGAACACACTTTGGCATGCCAGGTGCGGCATGATGAGATTAATCAGTAACAACTCGTGTGTGTATGCATATGAGAGAGAGGATTGTCTGTGTGTCATATTGCTTCGCACAGCATTACCAACCATACAAGTCGCTCCACCCTGCAGTTCTCTTCCTCTGCGTCATATGTGCATGTCTGAGCCAGATTGGAGAGAGCTGTGTAAGATGTGGGTCAGTTTGTAGGACCATTTACAAGCAAACTGAAGTTGAAGCTTGTAAATGTTGTTAAAGCTGAACTTTATTTAATTACACGTTTGGAACAACTGGATTGGGTGAGCAACTGGACTGCATTAGTTGAATACAAACCCAGGTACTGCCCCACTTTCAAAATCTCCTCATTATCCCTAATAAACATTGTTTGATCAAATAAATGCATCCCATCTAAATCCTGTGTCAAGCACACAACAGTACTTAGATTCAATGTTCATAATTATGACTTACTATTATTATTATTATTAATAACAGTATTACATGATAATAACTGTATCTTCTATAGCTCTTTGACAGAGCTTTGATCTTTTTTTGGAGAATCATGACATACAGAATTAAAACTGCAATCTGAAAATCAACAATTACTGTTATTCTTCAACATGTCGTTAATCAACAACATAAACAGGTCTAGCCTGTAGAAAATAAGACAGGATAAGACTATTTTTCCCTCATAGTGGTTTTTGGCATAGCCGTTGTTTTTCTGTTTAAATAGCTTAAAGACATTAACATATAAATGTGTCACCATCCAACTCCCAGACCAGCCCATGAATTCCAGAAAATTTGGATTTAGCCTATTATATATATTTACATGCTGTTATTTATTTAGTAGCCTGTCTTGTGAAGCACACACAGCTGTCTGTGTATCAGCGTTTCTGCCAATGTGGATTCAGAGGCTCAGAATCAACAGAGCTGGATTCCACCAGCAGTTGTTGAGCTAAATGTGACACGAGGCCGCCCAGTATAGATCCCTGAGTTTTCCCTTCCCCCCTCTTCTCATGTAAAGGGATTTCAACATTCATGCAGTTGATGTCTCTGAGGAGCCCATATATGACCTATGAGTAGTTTCTATTAGCTTCTATTGTGGTACAATTTCTTTATCGTACTGTTTTCTATTTACTGTTATTATTATTATCAGCTGTTTTTTTTTTTACATATGTCTTTAATGTTTGTTACATGGCCAAATGTGTATTCCCATGCAGTGTCACTTTCTGTGTTAGGATGGATGAACAGTATAAGGAAGCTCATATAAATATATTGGCATCTACCGCCCACTGCCTAATCCTGTGACTCATAGCACATAGGTATCTGGAGCATGTTTACACAGGCGCTTACTGACAATTATATGTTGAAATGTTGAAAAAAATCATGAGAATAAAACCCTAACCCATACCTTTAATGGAGTACAAAAAAATAATTTTACAAGCACTAATATGATTTGATAATATTTATCATATGACCCCTCTGATAATCATGAGCTCAATCTTCTTTTGGATAAATGCTTTACTTCTGCGTTTACACCTATGAGGGGTTACCATATAGTTTTCCTGTGTGTAGCACTGATGTGATAATTATATCTCATAGAAAAATATAAATATCTACAGTCACGCTTTTTAAAATTCATGTCATCTCAGCCTCCACGTGTCTTTCGGCTTTCGGTTTTTCTTTTGAACGGCCTTACAATGCAAACTCTGCTGCGCCACCTTGTGTACATTATGTTTGCTTACATTTTAAATGTACAGCTTCACAAATAGGTGGCGCTATTTTTTCATGTTATGTTAAATGTAAATCAAGTCTGTTATATGAGCAGTGTAAACACAATTGTTAAAAGAGAAATGCAAGAAAAGGATTCAGCATCAACACGGGAGGGTAAACAGACTTTATTGAAAATATAATTCAAAAACATCCTGTAAACAAAAGTCAATTTATTTTTATGACCAAAAGAGAATAGTAAAACATATTTACATTCTAGCAAAGATGTAGCAAACATGTTTCATCCTGGTAATACTACAACTAAGTTACATACGATGCCAAAAACATAGGAGATCAATTGTTTGATATATATATATATATATTAGGTTGTCCAACCCCACCCCCAAGAACAGTATTTCCAGGAATCCCCCTTGTGATTTCCCAAGGGATTCCTGGGAAAACTGGACCCCGGGGATGGGGAAACGTCAGAAAGCATTGTGTTGGATGACAGTGTGGACAGGCTGTAGTCAAAACATATTTGTTTCTAAAATTAACTACCAATCCAACTACAAATGCTTTCTAAGCAATACTTGACCTACCAAAAAACACCAGTCCTAATACTAAACAACCTTTTTACTACTGCTTATTACAAATTGACATTTTTCATGACAGATATAACATTACATTTATGCATTTGGCAGCGACTTACAGTACATTCGAGGTATACAGTTTAACAGTACATGTGTTCCTCAGGGAATCAAACCCACAACCCTTGCGCTGCTAACGCAATGCTCTACCAGTTGAGGTACAGGAACACAGATATGCAAAATATAAGGTGGTTTGGGAGTAAAATGACCTGATATCTCAAATGTGTAAAATCAAGGTATCATGCAGTCACACTGTGTGTTTCATTAAATGCGTAATTGATTGATTCTGTTCGGTGGCAGTGTCCTCCCTCCCGAGCTACAGTGCTTCATCTCAGACTCCCAATTGACCAGAGATGCAGCACTGCACCTTGGGCCTGAGGACTGTGGGAGGAAGAAATTGCTGTTATTAACTTACCTCCATTCTCTTTGATCAGCCTGAACTGCCTCCTACATTCTGTTAATTGCACGAGAAGTGACTCAGTCTCACATAAAGAACCTGAGGTTTGGATGAATTCCTCATGCTCAGCCAGGCAGTCTGGCAGCTGCTGTTATAAAGCCTAAGGCCAAGGGGCAGGAGATGACGTTTACATCTATGCATTTGGAAGAAATTTACAGATGACACATTTGGGGTATATATTTTCTACATTTGTCCGTGTGTATTCCTTGGTGTTTGTGAGAAACTAAAATGTATGAAAAAACAGATGAATGGTGTTAATGTGTGTTTATGTATAAAGTGTTTTGTACATTTAAAAAAGTGTATATATATATGTATATATATATATATATATATATATATATATGCATATATAAAGCTTGAAATTTATATAATGGATTTGTTCCCATTGCTATGGGAAGAGGTCTGAGTACTTGAAGGGAAGTGGATGAATGTGACTGGAAGAAAAGCTGGTTAACATCACATGGGTGTACAGGAAATGGCTTTGACCCCTGCCCGTTTACATTTTTTACTGTTCCTCTTTCCTGATATTCCTACAAAATTCCTCTTGTGTTCTTTCTCACACTCCTTCCTTAAGCCAAAACCACATTCAGCGTTTTCTCCTTTCTGGTTCCTCAACACTTTTATTTCAGTCTTCATTTCCTTGATTTGCCCTCTCGCCACGGCTTTGGAATGCTATGCGGTGGTACTCATGAGGTGTCAGAACGCAGGACAGTGTAAAGACCCAAGCTCACCAGCCTTATATTTAGTGGGATATTTAGTATCGGCGTTAGCTCCCTGGCCTGCCTCTCTCCATCTCCAGCCACAGTGGAAGCAGCTGAAAGTGGCTCTCACCCAAGAAAAACGTTGGAGCTGCAGAACTCCACTGAGTAAACAACTGCACACTTGCTTTACAGCGCACTGACTTCCAGCACTCCTCTGCCCCCAGCAGGACAACCCAGACTGGCTCTGCTACATCAGTGGTTATGGAACAGGATGTTTATTCCTGCAGTGGACATCTGTACTCAAGTTCAAAGGGAACATCAATGCAGCCGTCTGTAGTGCCCCTTAGTCACTCAACTCAGAGCACCGCAGAATGCAAAGCCACGCCCCTTTATACACAACCATTTCCTCTGTGTCTCAATCATCAATCGAGGCCAGTCCGCAGGGAAACTGGGTTCAAGGGGACCTTCTTTCTCATCATATAACATCCCACCAAAGTAGACATTGAGAGTCTTGAAGAGTTACTATGGTGGTTAAACAAGCTGATTTGATGCAGACTATGCAATTTTGAGATGAAGCAGAAAGCCTGTAAGGTTCATAAACCTGTCAGAATCAAGTTTTATTTTCTCAGGGAAACAGACGGCATGGTTTCAATATGTTTAAAGAGCCAGAAGCCCTCTCTCAGAGCCGCATGTGTTGTAAGCTCTCCTGTGTCTTTGAATGTGCTGCTGTCTGATTCTGTGGTGTGTGGAAACCTCAATATGCTTCTGTGGAGAACTCAGAACTGAGCTCATTGTCACAGACTGGCAACTGTGAGTGCTTTGTCTATATATTTCAAAGATCGGTTTCACGTCTCAGTCCAGAAAGCGCGTAAGATTATGCGGGTAACTGTTTAATGGCTTTCCCAGCACTGCTGTGGTTAATGGAGAGAGATGAGGGCAGCATTAGCAGACAGATATGCAGCCTATCCTCAAGGTTCTGTTCACAGGTTACTGTACAGCTGGGACTAAATGGTTCAACTGACAAGCATGTCTGGCTCCACTTTGTTGCTTTTTATAGACTGAAATGAAGCACTTTGAACTAATTGTATGTAGGCCTACAACAAACAAAGGAACTTCCACTAAGGCCCATAGTCTTCATTGTAGTGTGTATTCAGTAAACCCTTAAGGTTAAGGAGGGGAAGTATTGAAATATTAAATGTTTACCGGCTGAATGGTACTTACCTCTAGCATGACATGTGTCTGATGTTGAGTCTGCATTTCATCCTATATAAGACACTCCAGTCTGAAATGAAAAGAAAACATGTTTTTCATAAACAACAATTTTAACAATTTGTTTGTGTCATTCTTTTTTGCCTGTGCTTGGAAAATCAACCATTTAGAAATAGCTTGGCCATGAGGTATAGATATCATGATTTTCCACACATTTCTCAGTTGACTATTTGTGAAAAGATGCTATTAACAATTATCCTCATAGGGTTTCAGAATGCCTGAGGCAGATTTGATAAGGAGGTTAAGAATTCCAACAAATCCTTCTTAATTGAATTTGTGGAGTTTTAAATTGACTACAAAAAAGAAAGCCCTTCCAAAAATGGGAACAAGAAATTTCTCTAAGGAAAAGGGAAAAAAGGAGAAACAACATGAAAATTCCTAAGTCTTTTTGAGCCTTTTCCAACAAGCGAGAGCTTTAGGTTGTCTCATATCCCCCTCCTGGAATCTCCCTCAGTCCATATAAGGAATTGTGAAGGGATTTTATTTTGGGATAATGGAAAATGTAGCCGTGCTTTCGATAAACATTCACTCGTTCAGCCTCTTATGGCCAGTGATTGTGGAAGCAGATAGTTTGTCACTGCTCTGTGCACATCCCCTCCCCCAATCCCATCACTCCCTGCTGCACTGCATACATTCCCTTTTCTAGTCACAGTTTGCAGGAGCCTGACATAAAAGGCAAAAGGCAGCTGAAGGTGTAGAAGAAGCCAAAAGAAAATTGTGGCAACCATGGCAAAGGGGCTCTGACTTTAAAAAGTCCACCTTTGAATAAATAAAAGTGTGTTCTTATCTGCCTGAGTGACCCTACAGCTGAAATTGTGGGCCTTACAGTTTGAAATGCGAAATGTGAGTCGTAAATATAGTTTCTGGGATATTATGGAGCTCTCGGATGTCTCAGTTATTAATTAATGTGAAAAAAAGCTCAACAAAAGTTCTGCTTAATAAATGAGCTGCAATAATAAACATCACATCCTGTTGCCTAAATCTCAGTTCCCAGGCTCTCTCCCACTTGGGAGGCAAGAGTTAAATTTGTCTCACAATGCTACATGGGGAAGAGACCCTAAAGACAAATTTGCACATTTGAATTAATAGACTCCCTCGTTATTATAATTCTCTATAACTGCTCTATATGGCCTAATTTCTTTTTTTCTGAAGTATTCCTTTAAATTACAAATTAAAAAAACATGGTAAAGGTTATTTTGAGCAAATATACAATGAAGGCGTTCAATTTCCTGCCTGAGGCAGTTATAGGGGTTTGGCAGTAGACTGAGGTAAACCCACCTCACACGTCTACTGTCAGCTTTAGGAGACTTTATAAAAAGCTGTATTACTGAAGACCTCTCATAGGTTTTCATACTAGGATAATATTTACTGTAACCCTACCGCTTAACTAAGAAAGATATATAGATATATATATAAAATGATTTGGGATTTACTGTATGAGCAATTTAAATAATGAGGAACACTTCAAATATCCTCACAAAGTTTTTTTTTGATGTTTCACTGTATTTGTTTGGACATTTTCAAACTTTGTGCCTCACAAGTGAAGCCAAACATGTACACACACCCACACAGAGTCTGGCCTTTGAGGAGGAAGTCTACAGTCCTGATCTACAGATTACCTAAGTGTTACCAGCTTCACACACTTCGCACACCAGCTGTTTTTTGTGATGGTTCAAGAACCAAACCATTCCAGAGACAAAATCAAAAACAAACAGGCAATGTGGCATGACTTTGATTTTAGATTTTTGTTTTTTTAAAGGCGCAGAGGTTACTCTCTGTGCCCATGAGATGGCACAGTTCTTCCTATCAGAGGACTTCAACTCTTCAGAATCCACAACAAAAGCATCAGCGAGAGGGAGAGTGGATCCGAGATTGGGAGACAGAGCGATATTATAGTGACAGACTAGGCTGGTGAACACCTCCACAGATGCAGATGAGACAGATGCAGTGTTTACACAGAAGACAGACTCTGGCTTGATAATGGAGAGCACGAGCAGGCCTAAACATTGCCTTTTAAGGTTCCCTCTCATTTCTCCTCATCTCTTTAAATCATCACGACAGGAAACATGCAGGAGGAGGGGGCACATCCCATCCCCCTTATGCCTCTTACCTCTCTCTCTTTTCAATGTTCGTCTAGCTCTTAAAGCTAATCTCCTGTCTGAAGCTTGGGTCTATATATGAACTACACGTGCAAACATTGGTCTGTTCTAAAGATTTAACTCAACCTGATAGCCCTTATCTGCTTTTAGATCCTTATGGGAAATCCCAAAATACACGAGGAGGTGTTGTTAGCGCGCACCTTGTAGCATTTAGCTGAACTACTTTGAGAATGAGGTTGAATTTAATTACAGTGATTCTATGAGGCTTGTTTGCCTGTGATCTTCTGTGTTAGTTACATGGCATTTAGCAGACACTTGATTCTGTCCATAAGGCCCTTCAGGAGAAGTTCAGACTATCCCTGCAAGCCCTCTTTAGCCCACATGGATGCTGTTTGAAAGCTCAGAGATGACTTTAGTAAACATGCTTTTAAGTGCTCGATTTTAGACACCAGCAAAAATGGGGGATTGGTTTTTCATGTAAGGATGTTAGCTAAGTCAGCTAAGGTATTCATTCAGGAAAATTAGAAAAAATAGAAAAGGTAACGTATACATACGTATATTTTGGTGGAAATAAATGGCAAGGTTTGTGTTAGCCTAGAACTACTCAGGCACACATTTTAAAGATTTTTTAAAGATGATTGTTATGTCTGTTGTCATAAGTGAGAGCTTTTAACCATTACAGACCAAAGGGCCCTCAACACAGACCTTGGCTCCCAAAATTTGAAAATATAGGGTTAAGGATTTAGCCCTATTTTAACTAACATTAAAAAAGTATATATATGTATTATCATATATATATTTTAGGACCCCTTGCAATACCTTTATCGGCCCCCAGGGGTCCTTGGATTGAACACTCAAAATATGAGTTGAACTGGTGAAGTTCCCATATGTCATGTTTTCTTCACAACAAAGGTGAAATAATGATTTATGAAGGTTAAAATTTTATTTGATAAAACATTGCATTAATCATTAACATTTCTTAGGTACATGTTATAACATGTCATAAAAACAAACGCCCCTATTTTACAAGGCAAAGGCCCAGCAGGAGAACATTACAACTCAAAGAGTAACTCACAAGCCCCAGAGCATTCTTTTAATGCAAGTAATTGGAATGAGAAGTGTTGTGTATATGGAAAAAATATGCTTGGACAGAAAAACCTCAGAGCTTAACTTAGTGGGGGGTCTTCAACTCTGTAAAAAATCTTTGCATTACCAACGTGTGTGTTAGGGGGACGAAGGTTGTGTGGACCCTAAAGAGTGGGTGGACATGGGCTTTGGGGAGTCCCTGGTGAGCACCTAACCCCTCCTTTCCCTTCCCACTGTTCATGTGAAAGTGACCCTGGGAACTGGGGTCCCCAGGGGCTGAGGGAGGGGTGCAAGTGATGCGGAGGACAGGCCAAAGCACCAAGGCCACCAAAGGGTCATGTGAAAGCTCTCTGCTCTTATGGCTGCCAGACTTTTGACTCCTCAGAAAATAAATAATGAACTTCCTTTCCCTCCCTCACTGTCTCCAGCTCAATAACCCCCATCTAATCTGTCCATCTGTCCATCAACCCACATATGTTCATTCATTCAGCATAAGACCTACAGTATAATGACAGATTAAAAGGCTTTAATGATAGAGTAAAATTCTTCGAGATTTACAGGATTTTTGGAGATCTGGCAACAATTAGGTGAGTAAATGCACAAAGAAAATGTTTCATCGTACACAGCTAATGAGTGATTTCTGGTGTAGCTACAAATCTATTTACCAAAATACTTTATATCTGTGTTTTTATAAACATTACATATATTGCCATGTACTGCATATTTTAGCACACATTTTTATTTAAATGTAAGGCAGTGTTTTGACTTGAATTGAATTAAATATAAAAAACTTCACAATTGTAAACATTACTGAAAGTCACTGAAGGAAATAGTGCTTAAAGTTCTCTATTACATTTCTGCGAAAAAAGTAACCGAGAGTTTTTTTTTCATGATTGTATGATGAAATGAACCGAATGAAGCTTTCGGTCTTCCAGTGATGCGTTTAAATGGTGGCTTAACATGTCTTTATTTGGGCATGCCAAGAATCAGCTTATACGCATTGGAATGTGTGTGTGAGAGACAGAGTGTTACAGTAGGTCACCAGAGTGGCATCTATGAACCAGGGATGTTAATGCTAACCCTAGCCTACCAACAGCTGGCCACATCTGCTGACTCCCCCGCGTGCACACAGGGTCTTTCCAGAAACAAAGAACAGGGAGGAATGAAGGAGAGAGTATGAGTGATGGACGTATGACCCTCATTTAACTTGTACTAACAATTACAACGGCACTATTGCCAAAATGTCAAGAATGATTGAGCCAATACAAGTGTTGGAATATTAGTGTAATTTAAGGGGACAGTTTTCCAGTTTTCCAAACCTGTATGACTTTTCCTTCTTCCATGAAACACAAAAGGAGGTATTAGGCATGTGTTAGGCTAATGGGTAAAGACTGACAGCCTCAGTCACCATTCACCTTTATTGTATAAAAAAGGAGCATCAACATGTCACTGCTTATGTATTCTTCATGGCAGTGATGACAGAATTGTTTTGACAATCAGAGTAGATTTAAAGGTTTTCTGAAAATTCATGTAGTTAAATTAATTAACAGACATATTAAAGCAGTAAGTAGTGAGAAGAATGATAATGCATTAAACCAATAGGAGGTTTGATTGCTGTTTTTCAAAGTTCAAAGTCAAATTTAAAGGCCAGTGAAACAGCAGGATCACATTCCCAGTGAGGATTTCACGACTGTGTTCTGTGAGGTAATTTCTCCCCACTATCCCCAGGTGAACTCTACTGTTACACTCCTTAGCATTCACTCAACCTGTTGTTTAAACGCAGACCAGCAGAATGCAAGTCACCTGCAATTCATCAAAACTGTTTCAAAGGAAGAACAGGTTTGCATAAGCAATTCCATCTTTGGTCAGTTGGAAGACTTCCCTGATTCAGAAGGAATCTGCTACAGAAAAGCCCACTGCTGTTTGTTTTTGTGTTTTCTATTTGTTACTTGTTTTTTGTTTTCTATTGCTCTCAATACCCGCGGGGGTAATGCTTATTCTATTAGCAGAGTGTTTTTTGCTAACTAGATCAGCTCAGTGTCACAGCAACACATTGGTCTCAATGACAGCTTGACATGCCTGGTATGTGTTAGTATCTTCGCTCTTCAGTGCCAGTTGGTTAAACTGTTTCCCTACCAGGTTTCGGCCAGCGACCATCACGAGCAATGATCCAATATCCCAGAGGAGATTTTACTGCTCAGAGATTGCTGAGAAAATTCAGTGTTCTCAAAAAGTCCCAAATGTTTCTCTTTTAATGCCTCATGAGAAATACATAGTATACTATGTATTACTAAGTATACTGAATCAGACAATATTTGACAAACAATAATAGAACATGGAGCTATAAAATGGACGACATAGTTTAGATAATCAAAGTTCAGGTTCATATTAAAATCTCTTGGCTTTGTTTTGTAGTGTTGTCATTGTTAAGATCTCTTCTGAAACTCTAAAGCAGACCCATGTAACATTACTGGGTGGTATTTATTTCAGGAGAAACATCTGAGCAATCTCAAGCAAAAGTCTTTCCTATGGGATGATGTCTCTCAAAAGCTTAATTCGCTATTCTGATAACAAAACAGATACATGTACCTTCACACACCTGGTCATGAACCACGATCAATGAAATATTATATACAAGTTAAGATGGACATACCTCTGAGCAGTCCGCTTCTTGAAGGGGAGTCATGTGCACTGGTCCTGGCTACCTCAGATGTCAGGGTGCAGGTCTGGCTGTATGGCGTAAAGATGGCTAGTGCTGCAGAAAGGAGGTACCCACTCTGTTCCCATGGATGCTGCGACCTCCACTGTCTGAAGGGGTTCCTGGTGCGCGACTCCTTTTTGAAGCACGGCCGGCCTGGGGAGCAAAGACTTTTTTCTTTTACCTTATATGATGCAAAGGACCGGCCCACCATCAAAGCGGCGTGTTAGGGAAAGCCTCCTGAGCCGTCTCATTGGCTGGAGTAAGAGTTCCCCGTGACCCGGAGCTCTGACCTGCGGTGTGTGAGGATGAGAAAGAATTGGGGAGGGAGGGCTCAGCCTTGGGGGCTGGGCCTGTCCTCTCAGCTAAGGAAGGCACATTAGACAATTTTCATATTTCTTCTAAATTTGGAGATCTCAGCCCGTGCTGGTGTCTTGGCCGCCCTCTTTGAGATTCCATGTGGAAACCATTAACAACAGAGGGCTCCTTACCATTCCAGCTTGGGAACACAAGGGCTATGCGTACAGTTATTTAAAATAATTAACTTCCTCTCAAAAGCCCTGTGCTTCCCCATATGGGAAAGCATTTGCTTACGGAATGCTAGGAATCACAAACAAGTCAAGGGGAGAAATGAGTAAGAAAGGGAAATGTTAAAGAAAGAAGAGTGATGTTTGCTTATTTACTTGAAGGAATGGCAGTTGCTGTTAAGCTGAAGGCATGATTTGAAAACTGGGTCTCCTCACAAACAGTGTGACTGAACCACACAAGGACTTTGCTTGTTGAATGTCAAGGGAGATACATCTGGATATCAAACTAAAACCAAACTTACAGACACCCAGGAAATGGGGAGGTGGGGGCAGTTGTCACGTTTCCTACAACAAATATTTCTTATGGTGTGTTTATTTTAGGTTATGTTGGTACAAGTAAATAGTACATAAATCTAAAAAAAGCTTTTGGACACTTTGTTATTGCCCAGGAAAAAATCTATAATTTTAGAAATTATATTGAGTTACTTTGATAATGTTCCCATATTAATTGATTGTTTATAGTGTATTGCTACAATGACAACCTGCCTATTAAACTGATTATTATTATAGGCTTTTTAGTAAACTTTAAACAGTTCACAATTTTAAAAGTGTTCACATTTCATAATTCAAATATTTTGAAATGTTTAAAGCTATTACTGAAAACAAGAATTAGAATAATTGACTCCACCAACCTCATAGTTACTGAGATATATCCCTGTGACAATTTCTCATCGTGACAACTAGCCCTAGCCTCTCCTACATACCCAAAATACATTTACATGAAAGAGCTTTGATTTTTTTTGCCGACATGACACAAAGATTAATGGCTCTTTAGGATGTATTTTTGGTATAATGTGTAATAAACCTGGGTAAAGCTTTTATCTAATTACATAATGTGACTCTGGAAATCTTCTTGTTACACTGACCACTGACAACACAAACAGCTCCTAATGAAATCAAAGACCCACATAAAGGAGCTGAAATCTTTTTGTTAATAATTAATCCATTAGTGAGGATCCACGATGGAACAAGATAGAAGTACAAGCACCAGTGAGTTTGTCCAATTACAGTGCTTTTCAGAGGTTGAAGATGTTCAGATTTGATATTTTTGATAAAGCGTTCTTTTATATTTATTTAATTGTAATGTAATACTAGGGTGTGGGGGTGTAGTAAGAACAAATTATTACCCATGCTATTTCAGCGCCTGGTTAGATTAAACTTAGTGAGTAAATAAAATCTAGTTAAACAATGAGAAGCATGTGTGCTGCATGTGTCGTTACAATGCTGACTCCCTTCTTATTGTGATAATTCACATATAAACAGCAGACAGAGTCACACTCACAGCCTCAGCATCAACAGACCACGACATCTGCTAAAAGGAGGAATGAGTGATTATAAAGGCAAGAGAGACAAGCCTTGACCTTGTGCCTTGCTCGCCGCCATATGAATTTTCCTCCTGGACGCTGAGCCACAGAGGTCAAAGAGGCAGACTGGATATTGTGAAGGGGGTGTGTGTGTGAAGGTGATTGGCTTTGTCTGCAAAATGTCCATAAGGGTAAGAGCCCCTTCCATCTCTTTACATACGAGAGCCTGTGAAAGCCTGCTACACTAATGTTTAGAGGTGCTGTCATCCAGTTGCACTGGAAAGACTAAATTTAGACAAGAGCAGGAGAACTGAATGACGACAGGGTGTCGGTGAGAGCCGTTGTTAAGTGAGCCCTTCATTAGCTCCAGTGAACTGCAGAGAGGTCGCCCCCTAGCTCTCGCTGAGAAGCCTTAAAAAGGCAATGTTTGGGAAAGATTCTCTGTTTACATCTGGAGAAATGGGGGCTATTAAAAACAGCAGCCAGCTCTTACCTTCTGACTTGGCAGTTCTGAGCACTATTAGCCCTGCTGATAAGTTATTTTTCTCCCAATATTAGACGTCATACACGGAATTGAATTATGGTTTGTGTGTACATTTAGTTTTCTATGTATATGTCGAGATACATATGTCTGTGGCACTCCATATCTGTTTTGAAGCTGTAATCTGTTTTTTTTGCCACAGACTTTGACCCTAAACAAAAGAGAAAATGTGTTTAGTTTCAGTGATAAATGAATCGTCAGACTGGCGCACAGCACAAATATACAAAGATAAATACAATCTGCAAGACTGTTTATGTTAATGTGTATTTTTGGGGGAGGCCTTTGCAAACTGCAAGAGACTCTTTCTGAATGTCTTTAAAATTAAAAGAAACACAGTCAACAAAGCAGGTAACAACATCTTGAAACCATTGCAAATACTGAAAATTGTGAGACCAATTTCACAGTCCATTTGCATGAATAATATTTATGGGTGTTTTAAATTAGAAGCGCAATGCAAATATCACAATTGCTATTGTTCATACTGGAGGTATGGGCTTGTTCTAACCCCCTAAACTTAAATAAGAAACTTAGTATTAAACCAAAGTATTAAACCATTTTTTTTTTGATCTGGCAACCACCCACTGCACCCTGGACTCATGGCTGTAGGTTTCACACAGGCTAATGTCAATATTATGTAGTCATCATGTGTTATTAGGGTGATTTTTATAGGCGATGTTTAGAACCAAAAGATATTAAGCTAAGGTGAAAAATTATAAGTTTTTGAAGTTGTTTCAAACTGGTTGAGCAGAGTCCTAGCTGCTTCACTGATAAAGGCTTTAGCAGTGGTCCTGACAACACAATCTCCTAGTTCCCAGAAGCATGGGCCTTTTGACAAGAGAAGAGCCCAGCAGCCACTCCAAACACAGATAAACATATAAGCCTAGACAGACGAACCACTCTGTAGAGGACACAGCAGGCCATTGACTCAAAATAGATGAGTACAATTCTCATTATCATAATGTCCATTTATTTTGTGTCTTCTAATGTTTGTATGGCAACATATGAAAACATACTATAACATAAAAGCTAGTACTTCAGCATGTGACCAAGAAAGGACATTTAAATGGAATGTCCCATGAGCATCTGCTCTAACTTGCATGGGTAACCAGTTTCATATCCATGATGCTGTCCTCTGAATAACCTCTGTGTACTCCAGGAATACCTAGCAGTAGATCACCGGTCTTTGGCTATACTCAGCAGACAGACATTATTGTCTTTACACACTCAAGATTCATTTGCTTTTACCTTCACATGCCCTAAAGAAGAAAAGCCAGCCAAGGTGTCTAATTTAACTGGCCTGTCACATCTGGTTGTATTTACTTCCAGGTTCGGCACATCCTTTAGCACGTAGTCAAGAAGGTAAATGACAAAAGCCATGTGCGCACACATGGCAGGATGTATCAGCAAAGGGAGTACAATAGATTCTCAGTGTCTGACAGCTGCAGTTATGCTGTATGTGTGATGGAGACCAGTCGAGTGATCTCACTCTACAGTTTGTGCAAAACCTCGATGATCCATGTTATTCCAGCATGACCTGAGAACGTTCCAAAAATCAATCTGTGTGCTTTAATGGAAGAAAGGAATGACCTTCTGTACAAAAGAGTTAATGTAACAAATTGCTGGCTTTAGATTAGTGATCTAGAAATGATTTAATCCCTTTCTTTTACATCATAACTTTGTTTTCTACAACTTACAATTCCACCACTTTCTATTTATTTTTAGGTGTAGAAGATCAATTTAATGTGATTCAATGTGGTCTCATGTTTTTTGGAGCCCACACCAAATTTATAAATAACCTCTGGCTTAGCTGTAGTTCTTGTTTTCCCATTACATCTATCTGCTAGACACTGAAGATGATAAAGCCTTCACCTTAAAGGGTTATTTTAAAAGGTCTCTTACTCTTTTCAATATGGTGCATGAAGTCCAAAGATGTTTGTCCTGCCATTCACAATGCACTACATCACCAACTACTTCCATCTCTTGCCCTTAAACTAGGAAAGAGAAGGAATGCGAGGGCTTGAAAAACAAATAATGCTATAAAGACATCTACTTGGAGTTTAATTAGCCGGAATGGGATTTGGTGGGAAAAACAGCATCTGGAAATTAGACAAAGACTAGCTAAGTAAAACAAGACTAGCTGCAATTGTATTAATTCTTACCTCCACTGCTTATTCATGCAAAGATGACAGATGTCCAGGATGTCTTCTTGTCCAGAGTGAGCTGTTTTTGAAACAATCTTTTATTCGCTCCAAATAAGCCACAATAGAGTAGTGTGAGTAGGTCTGGATTATCTCAGAGGGAGGAAATTGAGTTGAAGAAAAAATCAAGATGTATTTTAAAATCATGAGCTGACACAGATGAGATGCAAGGGTGAAGACGTTGAAGATGCTGAGATAAAGCTGCCTAAAGCCTGTTTATTACTGTACATCATTGGTTATAGGAATCAATACAGTAAAATATGAACCATTTTTTATCTGTGCAGAGGTCAGAGGTGGTTAAAAATTGGGCGCTACAGTGACTGCACATTATTTCAGTGGCCTTGGTTTCAAAATTTTCCCCATTTATTGTATTCATAGGGATTTTCAATTCAGCAACTAAACGCAATTGAAAAAAGTAATAAATACATAATTAATGGAAACTAAAAACACACAGACCCATGACTTTGACAGAATTTATGGTAGGTCTGTCTTGAAATATTTTTACATTATTATTTAAAATCAATTCCTTTATGGCAAAAATGAACAAGTTTGGTTACCTCCTGAGCCCTACTCTTGCACTTTATTGAAAACAGGAACTTATGACTGTATCATTATCCAGACCGAGAGAAGCCATCAACACAAACCACATGCTTGTGTTTACTTCCTTGCATATTGGGATGAGGACAGCCGAAACAGATTAGCATTTTGTGTCCTACAAGAAAAAAATCGGGTTTTCCCATTAATTGACGTGATTGGTTTCCATGCTGTCTCAGTGTAGCTGGTAGGATTTCCAGGATTTCAAAAATCATCCGGAAATGTTGCAGGTTTGGCCAGTCTCCTCAGACAGGAATTGAGTACAGGACGGGGATCTGATCCAGCCACAAATCTCTTCTCTTCCTGCTTATACAGTGTTAAGTAAATGACCTGAAACATTAAACATCTTCTTAGCATTAGTGACATAGTGTAAACAATAAAGACTAAATCCAGAACAGGTCATGTAAAACAGCCAGGCATGTGGACCAACCACCCTCTCTTGTCTGTGGGTAAAACGCAGCACCGTGTCATGTCTACAAAACAGGATTTTACATGAACGCGTCTGCTGTACTGTAAAAGTGTGGGGCTGCACTACATTAAGAGAAGACTACATTAAAAAGCTGACTGCATTTTTGCTTTTGTAAGACACACAGCTCTGCATGAAGCCATGCTGAAAGTTGCAACAAACAATATAAACCTTAGGACAAGACTACAAAAATGTACAGCTTATAATGAGACAGACAGACAGACAGACACACACAGACACACAGTATATAGTATAGTTATGACAGATGACCATTTTAAATAGTGAAATATTTATTCATTTTATATAAACATATAAAACAAGATAATTTAAATACAGAATATCTGTACATAGGCTTTGTACACAAGTTTCTGCAGTGCTCAGCATGGGTCACCTCTTGCTTTTGAACATACCAGTGGGTCACAGAGAAAAGTACAAAGTTAAGCAGCAAAAAGGGTTTATGTGCACTAACAACAACTGGAATATCCACCCTCTCCTAATATTTTACCTTACCACACAAACACAAGTTAGTGAACTCCATTCTGCAGCAAGCAGGCAGTTAAGACACACTGTGCATTTTGTTTTATTCCCCATGTCTCTTTTTTTGTGCAGACAAAATTTGCAACAATGTGAAAGACTAGACAAGAAAGCAAAGGAACAATCCATAAAAATATAATGCTTACAGTATTAATGCCGGTTTAAGGCGGTAGTACTAAGATGCTTCACCTTTTTGAGTGTGTGCATGTGTGTGTGTGTGTGTGTGTGTGTGTGGAGAAGAGTGATTTAAGTCATCTTAAGACGAATAAGGGATCTGCCTGGCAACTTTAACCAGTGTGCTTTTGATTTAAAACTATTCTGCTGTAAATTCATAAAAATGTGTGTTTAACTAAGGGGAAAAACTTTTAAAAAAAATCACATGTGCATAAAATACTGTCAGGCACTGGTTACTCTTCTCATATATTTCTCTTTGTTCCACAATATTTTTTTAGCTCTATGAAGACCACAGGGAGAAAACTGAGGTATATTTATTCACCAATTCTACCACGTTCCCCTCTTGGGCCAGAAAACATTTAATCTCTTTAACAGGTTCTGGGTTAAGCTGACTCACAGCACCGGTAATAGTGAAACACACACACACACACACAGTCAACACAAAATCAATCGAATATCCCAAACTGATTAGTCAACCTCTCGGGGAAAAGTGAGAGAAAAACCAAAAATAAAATCTGAAATTTAAAACAAAGCCAAAAAAATATTATACTTTTTTCAATAGCACAAAAGATTTGAGGTGCAAAAAACAACATTGTTCTAAAACAGAACAATATAGAACTCTAGAACAATGATACTTCTATGTAAAGGCACAGATCTCAACCAAGAATTGGTTAAACTCCCTGCCCGGGTAAATAAACAAATAAAAAAACTACCATGGGCTCTCTTTATCTCCACCAAACCCTAAACAGTGGATTTCACACGTCACCTGTCATGGCTCTGTATGTCTATTCTCACATGTGCCTTTAAGTGTGCTGCGGGTAAACAGCAGGCTATCTTATTCATTTCCATGTTCAGAGCACAAGCAAAGCACTTTGATGACACAATTATTCTAATCCAACAACTCCAGAAAAATGAACATTGACAGTGCCAGATTTAAAGCCATCGCTTGCAGTTTTGTTTGAAGCGAAGTGCCTTGGTATTTAACACTGAGGTTGTGTCTAAGATGGCAGGGCTCTGATGTGATGCTCTCCACACCTCCAGGCTCTTCTGCTGAACACTGATAGATCTAAATGTAGTCATCATCTACCGGTTCTCCGCGAACGTCGCAGTAGTGAATGAAGACGACCACCACACGCTGGAAAACGCCCCTGCGTGTTTGCCGCCGCTCTGAGATCTCCTCACCGATAGTCTCCATGCAGATGTCGGCTGAGAGCTGTCCCTTACGCCGTGGCGCGTAAATTGTAGCTGAGAAAATAGAGGAAGGTGAGGAAAGGGTTAAGGAGTGGTAAACAACTGTTCATTACTACAATTTTTAGACAAATGTATGTAAAAAGAAACATTTTGTGTAAAAAAAAAAAGCTGCCCTTTTTGGATTTGTATTTGCATCGTTGTATTGTAACATATTATTATTAACATATTATTAACATATTAAGGTTGAAATTTTTTATCACAGTGCGTTTACTTACTGCTTTCATCATCCTCAAAGTCGTATCGAGCATAACTATTAGGTTCTGCTGTGCGTAAAGAACGAAGCCATGGAAAATCAGTGATCATGGAGTATGGCGCCCCATCGACTACTCCTGTGAGAACAGACAAACAGAATTATTTGAAGACTGAGAACTGAAAACCATTTTGTTAAAAGAAGCCGATTCTGCCATTTGGAAGCCTAAAAAAGGCCTGCAAATCGTCTTTGATATTAATGCAATTTAGTCAGGAAGCAGAAATGTATACGTAAATAAATCTCTGTGTGTTTAGAGGAAGTGAGGGGAAACTTGGAGCTCGTCTCAAAGGACCCTGATCTGTTTCCTCTCACCGTCTATCGTGTAGATGTCTCGGCCCCAGGGATAGTTGGGATACTTCTTTACATCCTCTTCCGTTCGTGTGGCCTCCGGAAAGAATTCATATTTGATGAGTTCTCTTGTGAAAGGATGAAAACACAGCTTGGTAAGTTATATATCATGCTTTGAAAAGAAAACAGTGCCATCTGGCGGACAAAGCAAGAATCAGATGAATCATTTCGAAAGCTGGAATAATATTAACAAACAAGTGCAATGAAAACAAGCCAAAAATAGATATTTATTTTTATTGTTTAATTGTTCATAGGGCAATTTGCTTACTGGCTTATGTTGGCAATGGTGTCCATCCAGCTACGCACTCGCACTTTGTTCCTGACATTGGGAGGATTGCTAAACTCGTGGATAATGGCAATATGGTATGGATACGGACCACTGAAGAGCTTCTTCTCCACAGCCAGAGAGTTAATCTACAGATGAACAGTCAAATGACAGATGATGATAAAACATAATGCCTTTTCTCAAGAATGCATGTTCATATTGTGCATTAAGTGTGTTAATGAGATACGATAAATGCTTTTGGTTTGTAAAACCAATTTAAATTCTGATTAAAAACTGAAAATCACATGACAAACACATTTCATGTATGTTTCTCTACGCATTGACCTAAAACTGATTATACATAGCTTTTTGAAGTATCATATTTAGTTTCTGTAAAACATTGCAATAAGCACAATTTCAATATGTATATAGCCTTACATTATACTATAATATATATGTAAGTGCTATAAAGGGTGAATCTGGGACAATTGCGTTTTCTAATGCATCATTTTACATAACACATAGAACAAAAAAACAATTTTTGCTGCTATGGCAACCTCACTTGTTGCTGATAAGCAGAGCTGACCTGCTGCATAGGCCTCATGTAGATGATACGGTTTCTCTCTGGAGGCATCCTTAAGATTTGATCCAGAACCTGCTCCATGTCTAGCTTTTTACACTGTGCGTAGTCAAAGCGGTTCACAATAGGCGCACTTTCCACTACTAGGTGTTTCAGCACCCTGCAGCGAGTGGCTGTGGGGGGGGACACAATATTCACTGTTGAAGGGCTTTGCTGAAATGTATCTTGTATGTGGACATTCACATATATAAGCTGTTACAAACTTACCATGGACAAACATCATTTTGGGGCACTCCTTAAGAACAAGGTCTGTGATGCCACAATTTGTAAGTGTGATGCCAACTAGGTTCTTAGACTTAAGGGTAAGCACCTGTGCAATACAAATATAACTCAGCTTTTGTAAGTAGCTGCACTGAATAAATATTTAGTTGAGTCAAACAGGCTGATAACGGCACCTGGACATGGTCGTCTTCAGTCACAGGGTCACTGGTGCTGGTGGATTTGTCTGCCATACGTTTCCTCTTCACTGCAGCCCGTGGCTTTGCTTTGGGCAGCTCTGGATAGAACAACATGTGATAAGGCATACTAGAAACAAAACTCATAGCACTGTTGCCAGTGTTAGCCATTTTAACTTGATTTTATTTGGCAATAAAAGAAAAAGTTGACCCCAACTATTTTGTTGTTTATTACTGTGTCATATTTATGAAAATAACATATCTTTTACACAATTGGTCACAGAGTACTATAAGGTAGAGCAGGGTGTCTTGTTTGATGTTATTTTTTGGCAAAAAAGTATGCACTACACAAAAATACTAAGTTAATAAAGTCAAAGAAGCCAAAGTTGTCCCCCTGCACAGTAAAATGTACTTAATTAAAATTTAATGGTAATGTACAATTATATGATTTTGCATACAACTCTGCGACCCTTAAAATATTAATTATTAATGTACAGCGCAAACGCCATAACGTACATAAATATACTATTATGCTACTGTACTCTTTATCTTTAAGCATGTTATTAAAGGCCTGTCTTAAAAAGTAACATTTAATTTTACACAAAATCTTACAAGGGGCCCTCTCTATCTACCCATATTCACCCACTATGAGATGCTAACATGTTATTGTACCAAAATGTGCTTTGACACATTATGTGTCCATCCTGCTTTTATCTTACCTGACTCACACACTAGGGGCACAGAGGAAAGTCTGCTGCAGGCACGAGTTACTGGTCTCCTGGGAAACACATCTGTTGGGCTTCTGTGTGATGAATCTGATGGTCTAGGGCCTTGTGGCTGGCCTGCAGGCCTTTCAGTATGCCCCTCAGATGAGCTCTGAGTTCTGGGTGGAGCACTGGAATGTCTGTTCTCCATCGCTGTCTGCTCAGGGTTGTGATGTTCTGGGCTTTGGTTCTCAAACCCTGCTGTCTGGCCATGACCCTCGCGAGTCCTGATTTCAGAGGCAGAATGGGACCTGCTGCACGTGCAGCGTGTTCTGTCCATGTCTTCCTCTCCCCGGTCCGCCCCACCCTGGTCCTCCTGATTGGCTGAGTCTTCTCTCCAGCGTATGGAGCAAACACAGCTGCTGGGAGCGTAGCCTGAAGTCGGCCTAGCCCCACTGGTTCTGTCTCTGGGCCCATGCTCGGCTGTCTCAATGGCTGCCTTCATGTCTGCTTTAATCTGCTCGCTGGTTACCTGGCAACCTTTCTCACAGCTGGACTCCTCAGGCTGTGCTTCACGTCTGCGTAGCGGAGTTTTCCCTTTGCCTGTCACAATGTAGAGCAACATTTGTTACATATGAGCATATCTCAGCCTTAAAGATTACATTTATTTGGCATATTTTTAAACAGGCTTAACATTGTCTGACACTGACTGGCATGTGATCAGAATTTATTTATTTTTAAATCAGAGTTGGTATTTAAGAAATAAAAATTCAAATTTAAAGTGATTTCATAATTTTGTCCTCCACATTGGGCTATTCCAAATTTTTCTTCATTTAGGGGAAAACATTGCCATTAATTAATGTTAAGCGTTTAAGTCATATGGGTATAGTTTTATTGCAATCTTATGCAGTGGTGGTGAGATGGTTTTGAATGTTAACCACCATGTGGAGTCACTGGTGTACTGCTCTTCTTCTGGACTTCTGTCTCTGGGTACTGGCCTTGAGAGACACCGGCACTCTGTGTCCTGATTGGACTGTACTCATCCTCACTGTCCGAGTCCGACACAACCACCGGCTGCTTCTTCACGGCAGTCTGAACTCCACTAGGCCCTGTATGACATCATTGAATGAAAAAGAGACAATGTTAATGCCTCATCACTTTAAGAAGCCATCTCTGGCCTCATTATTTACAGTGTTTTCTTCACCTGCTTGTTCCTCATCCAGGCCAAGAGAAGGATTAGTTGTCTGGCTGGACCCTTGGATCTCATCTTCTGGACTGAGCAAATCATGAACAGGCTCAGGATCCATGTTTTCTGCTACCATGCCCTCTACGTCAGGAATTTCTGATGGAAACCAGCAAAGTCAATTAAAACCTCTCAGCCACCAAACAAGCATCACGCATCAGATGACTAAACACATACCCTCTGCACCTTGGTTCTGTTGCTGAGGCATGTCTTCGCGATTGTTGTTGTTATTAGGTGGAATGTTGGCATCGTTATTGTTCTGGTGATTGTTGTTGTTATTGTTGTCGTTATCTGTGTTGGAATTCTGGTTGCTGACCAAGGCCGATGATACACCGATACCCGTTCCAGCGCTGAGTCCGACACGCGCACAGCCCTGCGGTAAACAGATAACATGTCACAATACATTTTAGCTACCATAATTTGAGTAACTTTGTTAGTTAAACTGCATTGCAGATATAAATTTTTGCACTGTATAAGCTGTCAAAAGCACATCCACATTATAATTCAAATCCACCCATGTAACAAATCGACCCAGGTCCCATTAAAATCACCTTTGGAGGCTCACGAAACATCTGGTCCAGAGAGATGAATTCCAGGCTGGGAAGCATTTCAATGAACTGACTGAAAGACTCCAGCTTGATAGCATGACATCTTACCAGAGTGAGGTCCACCAGCCGACTCCAGCGTGAGTGATCTGAAAGACACAACAGTTGATCTGTGAGGGATCCATGTAAACTCTTCATACATTTGACAAAAAATCTGGCTCTAGGGCATCCCTAATATTGCAGATTGAGAAGGTAAAACTTAAGCGCCCACAGTTTCTTGCAGGGGTATGAGTATTACAGTTCAACAACATATATTTAATGGAGTTTTTTTCCCAATAGTAAAAATTCACATGTGAATCCGTCATCTGTGTCTGGGCATCTGGTGTAAATGAGAAACGTTATTATATATTAACATTGAATTGGGTACCTGTGATCCAGTTGTGTGGGTTGTGAAGATGTGGACAGTTATAAATGACCAGATACTTAATGGAGGTAAAGACCTCATTAACAGCCTTCATTCCAATGTCTGTGATGATCCCTGGATTTTCAATCACGTCAGCAAGACCATATTTCACTAACTCAGCATGGCTCAATTTACCTGAGGAACACAACACACGTTTGTGTGTAAACAGTAGCTGGATACATGCATGCATACACATGAATACTTAAACATACATATTGGGAAGAAGTTCCATGACATTAGAAAACCAAAAACCTACACTGCAATAGGAACTCATCAACATATCCAAGGTGCAAAGTCTCAAACTGAGGGAACTCCAGTTCAGCCATTTTCAGTGCAGAGAAGACTCCATCTTTGGTTAAGGAGGGCTGGATTCGAACTTCATGCAACCTGTGTAACAAATTGATTCTGTAATCATCTGTAATTCTAGAGCAAATCCATTACGTATCCTTTATTAGGAATCTGTTTACCTGCGAGCAGCAGTAATGATGAGGTAGCCCAAGTCCACTTCAAGTGCATTCTTACAGGCACCAAATACAATAGTGTGCAAATTACGAAACCCCCCTAAAAGACATGTATTTCAGCCAAACCTCACAGCAAGATCATATAACATACTGTAAATGCTATATTTGGCCAAATGTAAGATTAACCATACAATCCTGCTAAAGTACAAATGTGGTCAACTGGAAACTTGGAAGAAGTAAAGGATGACAAAATTGGATAGTTCTGCCAAGAAAATAAAACAAGCAAAACAATAATATAAGATTTGGTACCAACAGCAAAATGATTTTATGCTCATGATGGGAGTGGACAATTACCAGTAAATAATGTAAATTATTATCCTTGCACAAAGCCATCATATGGCTCCAGACTAACAATAGTGCATGAGTCACTTTTAGGGTGCTTTGTCCTTTTTGTTGCTTGGTTTACAAGACCATCCACATTTGTTGCTAAAAAGTTCTCAGACATTCTGCACTATCCCTTTAAGTGTATTTTATTATACAATTACAAATAATGTAAATTACCTGATTCTTGCTCTGAAGCTTATATATATTATATATATGCAAGAAGCTGACACAGCATTGTGCTTACCTGACCTCCAGCTATCCTCCACCACATGCTGAATTAGTCCCCCTAAGAAGGGCACCCTCACCAGCTCCAGCTGCTCTAGATTTCGAGCAGAGGCCAAGCCGGTTACGAGGGGCACATATTTGAGAGAGTTTGTGGGACCAGCACAGTTCCTCATGACAAATGTACGCAAGTTCACACAGAGGAAGTCTTTGAAGGGCTGAGGCTTAGTAAGGCGAACCCATTTCAGATACAGATGTCTGAGCATGGACAGACATGGGATCTCCGGCACATTCACACCTGAATTGAATTGAATCTGGTTTATGTCAGGACTGGAAAGATGGACCAGGTGATGTGATAAAGGTTTGAAGATGATCTGAAACTCACCGACAAGATGGAGAGTCTGAATTTTAGCTGCAGCTGGAATGGTGAGTTTGTTCTCAGATGGAATAGGAAAGGCCCCGTTTCGGTTCCTGAACTTGCCAAGAATGTGCACCTGAGGCATGTAGTTCCATATCGCCTCCACAAGTTCAAGATGAGATGTCTCCACACCCTGCGAGTACAAATATTAACATTATTTCCATCTGCAGTAAAACACAGCAAGACAACTGACCACCATTGCCATTCTCTGTACTCACAATGAGGTTAGGGCAGGCCTGCAGGGCTTCCAAAACACCAGGAATACTGAAAGCCTCATAACCTCTGACCCTTCTCCTTTCTAGGTAACGTGGATGAAGACCATACAGCTGCTCCAAATCTGGCATTTTCTTCATCAGCATTTGGAAACTGGAGTCTGTGAAACCTAAGTTACACAAACACAGCAGTTAAACTCCTGCTTAGGTATATTCCAATAATTCCAAATTTGTAATTCCTGTTTCCAGTTTTTCATTTTAAAAAGTCAATTTAGTTTAGGACTTCTATTCGTAGCTTCACATATTTTGGACTCCAATTGTGAATAACACAAAATTACAAATAAATTGTGAAACTGTAAAGAAATAAGAAATATTTAAATGTTGAATTTATAAATGGTTGTTAGGCAATTTGTTATTGGTCATTATAATTTGTAACATGCATCAAATAATGCTAATAGTAATGCACTCTTAATAATAGTATATAGACGTTTGTGATATTCTGTACAATCATAATCATTATTCTGCGATACCAATTTAATAAGACAAGACACAATCTAAATATAAAAATATCAGCCTGACACAAAGCCCTTAGACAATGTTCACATACGGACTACACAGTCAAATTCCACAGTGCAGAAGTATTCCGGTTTCTGCCTACCTGAGGGCATGTACTCCCACCAACGGCTTGCACAAAGATCTACCACCTTCACTACCCGCAAATACAGGGTCACCGCCTCCCGCAACTTCCGTGATAGACACTCCATACACATTATGTCCTGCATGGGCAAGTATCTGTAGGGAGATTAACTTATGCAATAAGACCCAAATCCAATCCAGTCCTGAATAAATTTCTGGACCTTGTAACAGCACTTACAATTGCTCATTACTCTGTATTACACACAGAGTAACGTACTGCCAAAACACCAACATTTAAATAAGTGACAACGTACAGTCATCAGGGTGATCAGTTCCTGGTGTAAAGTGAAAGGATCTAGTGTACATTATCCCATTTTATACACAACTACAAATAACAAAATGAGCATGAAATATTGATTTGAAGTTAATAATGGTAATTAGTGTTGGGGTGTGGATGTGTGCATGTTGCACTGACCTGAATATGTGGCAAAGCACCTCATGTGAGAGCTCATTTATATAATCTTTGGATTCTTCATGTCCAAGCAAGCTGAGTGTTCCTCCCCCTTGACTCTGTGTCCTAGTGACCTTTCGCCGTGGGCCCATCATGTCCAGGGCTGTGAGAGATCAACCCAGGGAAGGTAATACACTCACTCCCTCTCCTCTGCTTCTCTTCTTTGGGGCATCAACACACAAGCTACACTCAATCCTATGTAAAGAACATACATGCATAAAGCAATTAAACATCTATGAAACAAAGAAGCTGGGTGTTGCTTAAACCTATAAAAAAGTCATGCACCCATGACATTACGTGTCAATCTGTCTAAACTATCATAATGCATCAGAAAGCTAACAAATGTAATTTTCATAACCGTCAAAACATCACATAGACCAAAGTCTTGTTTAACACAATGGACATTACTGCACCAAACTGGCTTTATCACTCACAGCAGGCAAGCAGGATCTATGTGGATCTTAACAGCAGTGATTAAAAGGTATCATGGCTCCAAAAGGAGGACTGGATCTATTTAGTTACCGACTGCATGTGGAGATGATGATGCTGTCAGGTTGTATATCAAAAGCACTAGCTAGCTATCAGCTGTTAGCAGGCTAACAACACTATATGAAGATACAGACATAACAGTACGAAAAGAAACTGGTGACAGAGATCGGACTATCTATATCCTCTGGACTAGCTATTTCCTCTGGTATACATGTTATTAGCGTTTAGATTGAAAATGAACAGCAGAAACTGTTCCTCTGGATCCGCGTTCAGTCCCGAAGTGAAGCTAACAGCAGCAACCTTACTAGCAAAACAGGAAGTCAAATTTTATAACGTTATTTACAAAATAAAAGACGCGATATGTTTTTTTACAAAATAAAAGACGCGAGAAACGATGGCTAAAGTTCGACATGTAATACAAAGAAAATGTAAAGTGTGCTAATACATTTTAAAAAAGGTAAGATAATTTAAGGATAAACCGTTATTGAACATATTATTCAGCATAGATAGAAATAAAATGGCATATTAAAGGTATTCTCTATTCACTCTCTATTCTCTATTTGCAAGTATGAAGGTGTTCAAGTACGTCAGTGCAGTTTTAAATAGTGTTGGGTCGTGTCTCTTGGGCATCTCACTGTCACATTTCTGCACAATCATGCCACCATTCACATGCTGTCTGAAGAATTTCTCATAGCTCTGCCTTACATCTATTGGTTGATCATCAGTGGACAATGTGGAACACAATACCAGCTGAAGAATAACAGTAGACTGATGGATCTCCATGAGTTGCTGAACAATCAGTGCATCAAGGCAATATCCAATGGCATTTGTATAAACTGAGTAGGTTTTGTGTGACAAACAAAATACTGTATAAAGTAATTCTTGTGACATTATACCTTGCTCTTCCAGACAAACTAACATTTTGTGCCAGTAGATGCATTACATTGGCTTACAGAGTTATCAAATCTTTTTTTAATTAGCAACTTAGTTGCTGCAACAAGTAAGCAAATCTATATTAAACTTTTATGCTAATAAACAAAGACAGGGAGATGAAACCAAATTAAGACAACAAAAACAAAAAAAAAATGTACAACCAATATTATTGTAATATTTGCAATTTTTTCACAAGTCCATAGATACTTATTAAAGACATACAAGACAGGTTTAATGCTAGCAGAAAGGTTTTATTGAGTAATTTAGCATAGACGGACATTCTTCCCTTATCATTTGTGCATTCATTTACTACCTATGTATGAACATGCACGCTGTTACAGACTCTGTACAGACGCTGAAGCATAATTGTGTGTAAAAGCAAACACAATTTACGTACCTTGCAACTTTATGAAATTTGTGTCATACAAAATAATTTGATGATTGTGAAGATTGCACACACAAGCAAAAAATGACAAAATTAGCAAACTTTAGCAAACTAGTTACCAAAATTATATGATACGTTCAAAATGTACTGGCCAATCTCCATCACATGCCAGAACAATATAAGAAGAACTGCTTTTCCCTTTGTAATTACAATGTGGGACTACACCCCCGATTAAAGAACACTTAATCACAGGAAAAGGTTGGTTGCTTCTAAACAAGTTACCAGGAGGTCCTGGTTCAGGTGTTCCACCGCCAGTACAAACTGCATTAATGTGCTCTGGATTTGCTTTTATGAAGGTGTTGACAGGTTTGCAGCCATTATCAGGTCCTCTGATGTTTCTTGCATTGATTACTTCATCACACTGATCCACATTCATGACATCATTCACGTGCCGGTTGAGGAATCTATAATAGCCCGGTGGTTAAGCATCAGTGGGCAATGAGGAACAAAAGACCAGCAGAAGAATCACAGTAGATTGAATGATCTCCATGACCTACTGAAATAAACATACATAAATGAAGCAGTTTTTAATTAATTATAAGACAATATGAAATAACAAATATCTGATGTAACAACACACCTCAATGTTTTAGGTAAAGAAATGTTTAGTCCCAAGTCTTGTCTGCAGGCTGTAAAACAAAGAAAAGGTAACTTGCTATCATAAAAATACTAATAAAACGTAAATAAACAAATTGAAACGGTGTTACTTATCATTCACTTTTGTAAACCTAAAAGAAAGATTTATAATTTGAGAAAAATAATGTAGCACTAGCTACAAACGGCGGTATATTACCAGTTAATGAATGCAAATTGACAACATTTGATATGTAAAAACAGCAAAAACACTGAACCACCAACGGTTAAATATTTGTAAAAAGATTTGTGATGTTCTTTTGTGCAAGAACATCAACGAAAAAATAAAGAATTTTGTTCAAAGCAAGAATGTACTGTAACTTACATGTTGCGGGGTGTCTGTTCCCTGGAAAGTAAACCTGTGGCCTGAATCTTGAAGTGTGTCTCTGTTAACTCACACTATTTATCCTTGATCTTGTGCAAATGAAGTTGTGATGATTTCAGTGGACAGCCAATCATGTGAAACATGAAGAGCCAGAGGATGTGTGGTGAGAAGTTTCCCATATGATGTGAACCCCAAGTGGCAGGTGATGTCATTCATTCTTACAATTGTGTAGAATGTTTTTAACATGTTTGTTCTTGTTCTGTGGTTCTCATCCTTTTTGAGTTACAGCTTGGTATAACTAGGAAATTGTGTATTTATTAAATACATAGCCATCTTGTCATCTTGAAGCCCCCTCAGAAATTTCTTGGGGCCCCCTATTGGGTCCCGGCCATGTGGTTAAGAAACACTGATCTAGTGGAGCAAGACTAAGTTAATAAGTTCACTAGTAAGTACATTAACATTAACATGGGTCACATAAAACACAGACCATTAACAGTAGGAAACAATAAAAAATGCAAAAAATCAAAGAAATAGCAAGCATGCTGCATGGGGATAAAACACCACAGTAGATGATCATTATGGAATGGGCATACAGTAATTCTTCTTTAAATTCCTTCTCCTAATGTTATTTATTTTAATAAAACTGACCTTATACAACAGTATACAAAAGTACTTATACAACATTCTACCCATTATGTGCTCTGTCTTATTTTTTATATCAGTTAAAGTGGCAGAGATACAAAAATAAAATCAGTGCTACTGGCAATGTAATCAGTCACCATGGAAAGACCCCTATATGGGATTTATTATAAACAGGTATGAAAAGTGATTATGAACTTGTGTGTGTGGTTTGTGATACTTTATAAGGGACATGTTTGAAATTTTATGTCACTCACAAAAATTCAGTCAACAATGACTCAACAATATCAAACATAACTAAATAATAAAATGAAAGAGACAGACAAACACTTGGGCATTTTAGTAGGAATAAAGTATCTAAAGTAGTACATGTAGAACTCATGCATAGAACAGTATGCATGAAAACTGGTAAACTTGTTATAACAACTAGTTAGATAATTTAGGAGTGGTGAGAATAAATGAAGAAGTTCTACTCTTTGGAAGTGTTTAAGTAATCACACTCTTTTAAATTACTTAAAAGGGTTTGAGAGGTTCCACTCTTCGGAAGTAATGCAAGCATTACTTTTACTCATTTTATTGCTAGAATTAAATGCTGTTGTCGAACATAAACATCAATTCTTCTCTCTGTGCATACACCACCTCACCACTTTTTAAACGAAGAATGTTCCTGTACCAAAATATAAAACAAAAGATCTGTTGTCTTATATGTTACATGTGGACCCTCATAAGTGATACTAACCACATAAAACACACTTTTTTGCTGTTACTTATAGGTCATGATTTTATGTTTAAGTGATTGATATTGTCTTTTAATTATGTTTCAAATAAATACACATGCTACAACAACAAAATAATGTACTGAAATATAAAGTGGTGAAACATTGTTTGGTCCATCTCATATTTACACTTATTTCCTATGCATATCTAAAGTCAAAGGAAGAGAGTCTGACAAGGTAGTGTATGTTGGTTTTGTTCCTTTGAACCGCTTTCTCTAAACCCTGAGCAGCACACGTGGAAGAGTTGACTGGTTTATCCCAATTAGACATATAAAGCTTCTATAAAGCATTTCAGAATCCTTAACACCAAATTTGGAAACACATGAGTACTGTGTTCCTATAGCTCAACTGGTAGAGCATTGTGTTAGTAGTGCAAAAGGTCATGGGTTTGATTCCCAGGAAACACACATACTAATCAAGTGTATAGCTTAATGCATTGTGAGTCACTTTGGAGAAAAGTGTCTGCTGAATGTTACACTGCTATCAGAGTCATTATGGCAGCCTTATTTTGGTTCTGAATTCAACTATACCCCTGTGACAGAACAAAGGACAGATCAGTGAAATGTTCAGTGAAATGTCCTTTCCACGCCAGACTTATTCGTCACTATTATCATGTTTAATTAAGCAAATACACTGCAAACTAGGTTGACTATCTGTGCAGCTGATACCAGCAAAACCAACTGTCTGAAAGATGGAAGTTACATTTTTAAATAGATTCCATCTTTGTTAGCAGTTCTTGTCCCTTTAATCAAATTTCAGAAATTATAGACACAGTGTCTGCATAAGCGTTTTTTCTTATCATCCTTGTATGCAAACACCGTTTCATATGAATCCAGCATAGCACACACATTTGTACATCCTGTGGGGTCAACATCAAAATTTGGAGACCAACAAGAAATGTATGATTATTGACTATTGTTAAAGGGCACTTACTAAAGTAAAGGTGAAAATAACTGAATTACCAAACTATTGCCCATAATTTTTGTCATATATACCCAATTCCTTTTTCAGTAGGACATGGCTAGCACACACAATGACATGGCTAGCACACACAATGACATGTTCTTTGCCATTTAAAATTTGGGATAAAACAGCACCTATTTTGGTATTAGGTGCATCTGTACTAAACTGTCTAAAATGTCTGGTCAAAGTTCCAAAATACCATGACAGGAAATGGTCAGCACATGTTTTTCCAAATGTTGTTGAACAGTCATCTGTCTGTTTAAAGAAAATATCCTGAGTACTTCTAAGGCTTGAGCTTTAAAGTCATAATTTGCAACAAATCGCCTACAGTAAAATAACTACATAACACAAGAAATGCTTGTACCTCAGTCGGAGAATGACTGTAGATGTAAGTCTCTTATAAGCTGGCTATGACCTGGTACAAATCATCCTTTGAAACAATGTGGACCTCGACTTTACAGATGCTTTGCTAAAATGACATTTTTTAGGGTTAAACCTGAGATCTACTTTGTAAACCTGATCAAAATGTCTGTCAGGTTGGTGTCTATGATCGGTGAAGTCTTTTCTCATACAAATTATGTCATCTAGGTAAATGACACACTGTTCAAAATATATAATACAAATAAAACTATACTGAGTGCCACTGTGAAGGGAAATGTCATCAGAATTATTAACAACTTCCAGATCAATGAAACCACTATCTGCTTTAGTAACAGTCCATGCAAATCCTACTGTTAAAACCTCATGATAATGAGGCTCAAACACACGTGTAACCATTCAGCTAGAAACCTGTATTGAAATTAAAGTCTCTAAAAAGGAAGTAACGAGCATGTTAGAGAATACTGTAACATGCACAAGTTTAAGAACATGCTTAAAACATTTCTGATGCCTTAATTATCAATGTATGGTAACCCATACTTAAAATATGACCACTGCATTTCACTTACACACACACATGGAGCAGTGGGCAGCTGGATGGGTTTAATGTACAGGACAAGTCATGGGTCACAATACTTGGCCTACACGCCACTTCACTTTACTTCACTGAGTCATATGAAGTTATTTTATAATGCTTTTGCATAATTTTATGTAAGGATGTGGATTACAGGTTGTAAGTAATGTTGTTTTAAGTAATGTTCAGTTTCTTGCACAGGACGAGTGTTTCAATTCATAAGACCTTAATAAATTGGCAGCTCTTTTTAATTTTGTGTTGCCTATATCTGCCTTATTTTAGGTTCAAAGTAATGATAGCCATGTTTTTGCATTTTATGAATAACCAAGGTTAACGGTTTTATCTAAAGCTCTTTGTTATTGTTTTGCTGAAGAAAAAATGTCACCAACAACTTGGATGAAATATTAACTCACTCTAAACCTAAACTAAATCTAAATCTAAACTCAACATGACAATGAGTCTGAGGGGTCCCGTGTGAAATTACTGAGGTTTTAAATGTGTACAGTCAAACACCTTGTGATGTAATGTACACATATGTTTGATAGACTGTATAGTAATTGCACAACAGTACAACACTTTGTTGTACTAGTGTAACGGTGGTGTGTATACGCTAGGTAAGGAACACAGACGAAGGAGCGGAAAGAGGAACATCCAGACAAAAGGTATTTAATAATAATCCAACAAACAATTAAACATGCAAACACCAACCATCAATCCGAAGTAAAGCAAGACACATTCCCAAACACAAGACAATAACCGACCCAGATAACGAGAAAAGGGAATAGGGGGCATACAGACTTTCAACCCTAACAAAAAAATTATCTGAAAAAAATCATGTACCCTGCCTTTATTGTACAAGTCAGAAAAAATACATTTAGTACACGGAAAACCTTTTACAATATGAAATTTACTCATGAAAGTAAAAACAATAATATTAATAAAAAAGGTGACAACCTAAAAACATAAACAGACCAATAGATATTTTTCCTTTTATTTGAATAAATATGCTTGTTTGTTTTTTATAGTTTACTTTAACGTAAACCTATAAGTGTACTACTGTCTTTTTTTCTCAGAAAGAAAAATATAAGAAAGTTATTTAAGACATGACACATCTCATTTGTGATTTTTCTTTTCCATATGTCTTTTAATAAACCCATGATGTACCTCAGAAATTTAAAAAGCACCATTACACACAGACAGCTATTGTGCACATTGATTAGATCCCATTTGAATAGAAATGATCTAGTTACAGCCTAAAACCACAACAGCAGTTATCAGAAACATAGGTCTGATACACTATGGTCCTTAGCACTTATCTGTTAATTCATCCGGTACATCACCGTTTATCAGACAAACGTGTCTCAAATGCAGCAGGTACAGGATGCTGTGACAGAAACTATGAATGAAGTTTTCTCTAGTACTATAGAAACTGTAGCTCCCCTTCATTTAAAACAAACGCCGGCACCATAAAGAGTGCTTAAACTACAGACAGGCTGTGAAAACTGCTAGGTCAGCTTATCTTCCCAAACTTATAGAAGAAAATCATAATAATCTTAGATACCTGTTTATTTCAGTTTCAAAGCTGACAAGAAAAAGCCTCAGAGTTAAACTACAGCACAGTGGTATTTTGAAGTTTTCAGATTTCAAGGAATGATTTCATTAATTTCCTTCCCGATTAAACTGAGACAATCAGAGGAAACACTGCAACTATGCAACTGGTCATCAAAGTATCCATTGATACACTAAGTTGACCTCAGGGCGTCAGGGGTTCTATTTATACAGGAAATTACATTATATTTATTTACAGCTGGTCAATGTTAAGGCGTGTTCCCTGTTTTCTTTTTAGTTTTTTGTTCCGGTTTCTGTTAGTTTTCTTATTAGATTTCAGTTTGTTAATCAATTAATAGAACTAAACTGTAAATTAATAGAACTACAGCCACCCGTGACACATTACGATCAAATAGACAATTACTTTTCAGCAATGCGAATGTACATCCTATAAAATGTTCAATAATGCCATGTATTCCATGTTTCTTATTTCAAATGTTTTTTTTTCTTATTTCTGTACTTGTTTACTATATAAATAAACTTAAAACAACCACAGAGCGTTAAGCCATAGAGAAAGTAATCAGTCAAACTCCAGATTAGAACTGAGGTCTTTAGCATGAGAGCAGATTTTTTACACAGCAAACCACCAGGCAGGTGGTAAACCCAGAATTAGATAGATAGACACATAAGAAGACAGGCAGAGCATTAAATTAAAGGAGTAGGAACTTTATCCACATAAAGTCCAATGACATGTTCCAAAAGGGCAATTAAAATTTTTTTAATTTTTTTTTAAAAACAACCTTTTCCAATTCTTCCCCTCATGTAGTAATATTTAATGATGATGTTCAAATACTTATGGTAACTTTTATGCACTAAAGCACGCTAAATAAAAAAGTATGGAAACAAAGTAGTAACTTAGTAAGTTAAATACAAGGTGAAATCCAAGGCACAGATGCAATAATGCAGCGAGGGCCCCTAGTGGGCAAAACAAGAACAAAGACAGAACGCTGGCAAACTTCCATTATTTTGGCTTTTTTTCGGGAAATGAATAAGATCTATGTAAATACAAAGAAAACGTCAAACTTGCCCTAATACATTGTAGAAAATTTAGGGAAGAATGAATATAAAACGATATAAAAAAAATATAAAAACGTAAAAATATATATTAATAACTATATTATTATTCTTGCCCCACAGTAAGAAGGTTTTTGGTTCGAGCCCAGGCTAAGCCAGGAGACCTTTCTTTAAGCTATTACATTCTTTCTGTGTCAGCATGGATTTCCTCTGGGTACTCTGGTTTCCTCGCATTCTAAATTGTAGCAGATTAGGTAAATTTGTTATTCCTAAAATGCAAGTCCATGGGTGCTGTGTTTTGATGGTTCAAAAAGGTGATACAGGCGACTGAAAGTTAATCCCTGCGGTTCTTAAAGTTTCACTTTATTTATTTTGTGTGTAAGAACACACACAGATGCACAAAAACACAGTGGAAAACAAAAATATATTCACCAATAATACAGAGATAAATTGAAAGAAAACTTAAAAAATTACATAGTGGCCAAAATATCCCAGGCCTTTAAGTACCTTTAAGCACCCTCTGCTTTGTGTATTTTGAGTATTCTCACTCTTTTGAGAGTTGTCCTGTATGCTGGGCACCTGATTGCCTTTCACTATGTGTTTTAATTCAGCCATTATAAAGGATTGTATAACACATAATTTATTGTGTAGTTTCTTACAAAAGTACTAAAATAATTTGAAGCATAATAAACATTTCAGCTGAGCCTGTCAAAACTTAGTAGTGGCAAACAACACAATATTGCCTTTTTTCTCTTTCTCTTTCTATTTCTTATATTAATTTTATTGTGGGCTGTATTCAGCCTGATTTCTATATAATTGTGCCTTCATCATTTACACTCACAACAATTCTATGAGTAGACCTGTTTTTCTTATAAACCTTATATGACTTTTAAATGTGTAACATGATACATGACCTGGTTAACAGAAAATGGTTAAGCAATATTTAAACAAGAGTAAACAACAAAAAACAATGTTTGACTCAGTGTTAAACATTTTATACAGTACTGAACCTGAGATGGATTTTATGTCTGTTTTGCTTGGAATTAATGATCTTAAAATGACCCCAAACACCACAGAACATAGCCACAGAAAGTGTAGACCAATTCCTTTATTTAGGGACATCAGCTGTAGCCCAATGGGAGCTGACAGGTTATTTTTTAAAGATGTATTTATTGCAAACCCTATATGTGATCTCATATCTCCCTCACTGATGACAGGGGACACAGTCTTTTTTGCCTCCCATTGTTTTTCCCTCATACCCCAAAAATTTTGGATTGTTTAATGATTAGTGGTTGTTCCAGAAGATCTAATCCTTCACACAATATTGAAGAGAGAAAGAGTTTTTTTATCCACTACACTCGTTTTCTTGCAATAGTAATATTTCTGTAATATTTTAATAAGCTGAATTTTAATAAGCTGATGTAAATTGAAAGTCTGGGAAGTTAAACTAGATTTTTGCTAAATAAAAAAAAACATTATTGTGATGTAATTTAATTACACTTAGATGTATACTGTAGAATATACTGTAGATGTTCAAAATGGTCAATACACTTCAAAAACCATTGATTAATAATTTATATCTGTTTATTTATTGTCTTTTCATAAAGGTTCTATTTTCATATGTAATAATTACACCCTTACAAGGAAAAAAATATATAGTCCACACTGGAGCTACTAGATTAACCCATAAAGCACCAATGAATATGTTAAACAATATGTTTCTGTAAAAGCCAATGTTATTGTAAATTTAAATGAATTAAAAAGTAATTATTTTAATAAGAAATAAATTGCTATATTTTGTTGGATTTGATTATAGAGACATTATAGAGATTGCAAAGACAATTGTTGCACTGGAGCAACCAAGTTTACAAAGAAGGAATAACAAAACATGAGCAAACAAATAGCAAAATGATATGAAGTCATTTAAGGCTATTGTCAATCTGACTTTTATATCAACTGTGTAAAATGTACTGGCAAGCCCTGTTCACACACCACAACAACTTTACGAGTAGTCCAGGAACCACTGTATGCACAATCTGGGTGTGTAATCCCACTGGTTAATTTACAAGTAACCACATTAAAAGGACGCCTGCTCAGATATGAGTCTTTGTTTCTCTGATATATAGTTCCACCACCAGTACAAACTTCTTTAACATTTTCTGCATTTGCTAGTATGAATGAATTGACATCTTTGCAGTCATTGGCAGTGTTGATTTGTGTGATGTGTCTCCTCTTCATCACACGATCGCATTGATCCACAGTCATGTCAGCATCATACACATGCTGGTTAAGGAAATTTTGATAGCGTCGCCGCACATCTGCTGATTGAGCATCAGTGGACAGTGAGGAACACAAGACCAGCAGAAGAATCACAGTAGACTGATGGATCTCCATGAGCTGCTGAACAATATATATTTCAAGGCAATGTATACTGGCAATGTAAATTGAGTATGTGTGATTTTATAAACAAAATACTGTATAAAGAAAATTTATGACAACATACCTTGCTCTTCTGGACAAACTAATGTTTTGTTTCAAACGCTGGCTTGTTCTGTAGGATGTGAAAAAAAGTATTTAACTCCAGCCAAACAAACTATTTAACAAACTTGCTTTAAATGCTTCTGCTTCAGTTTAGATTTTACCGCTGTCTGGCAGTAATGCTGGAGCTTTTATTATAAATCTAACCTGACCTTTAAACATGTAACAGTGCACATGCAACCTGGTTAACAGGTAATGTTTAACCAATATTTAAAACAAGGTTAAAAAATAAAATCAGTGTTTGATGAACTCTTAATGAACAACATTTTTTTATCAGTGTGAGCCCTATTGATTTTATACAGTACACACTGAAACTGAGATGGATTTTATTTCTGTTTGGCACGTTAAATAAATGTTTAGATAACACTTTACAATAAGGTTCTATTCATTAACAATAGTTAATGCATTAGCTAACATGAACTAACAATGAACAATTTTTTTTACAGCATTTATTAATCATTGGTAATGTCAGTTAATGCAAATACAAGATGTTCATTGTTCATTTATTTAAGCTGGTTGTGCATTAACAAATATTAACTAATATAAACAGATACATTAGATTTTGTTAAATGAATTAGTAAATGTTGAAATTAATATTTTATTTTATACTAATGATTTATCGTTTAAGCTGTTCGCTCCAATTTATCAGGAAGTGTCAGTCTGACCTGTGGTTATGTCAGGTGTGTAAATTTAAAGAAGATTTAGCTACTGATTTGCAAGTGTGGGTGCTGGAATGATGGCACACTTGTAGCTTGTCATCCATGTTAAAGGAATTGTCCACTCAAGAATGATATTTTGCCCATAAATGAATCATTCTTAAGGCATCCTAGGAGAATATGACTTTTTTCTTTTGATGATGATTTATGGACCAGCGCTTTTAAATTATTTCTTTAAAGAGCACAACAAAAATGATTATGTAAAAAGGGTTACTTTTAGGCATACCTTTATATGACTAAGCAGATGAAAACAAATTAAGACAAAAAAATCTATTTTTTTAAGGCAGAAGAAAACAGAGGCCCTCTAATCTCTTTTTGTACAAACATCTGTAGGGTGAGTCACACCATTTAGCTCACACTATAGTAAACTATATAATTATGGTGTATTTGATTTATATACTGTAAATGTACAAAAATGTTAATCATACTTCATATCGTCACAAAACCCATTAATAATGATTTATTATTTATCAGTAAAAATATCAGTATAAAAATGAAACCAAAAAGTTTCAATTTGGATGGTCATATTGCATTCACAGAATTCACTGAATTGACAAGCCCTTTTAACAGATTCTTTGCAGATGTTAATCAATACTAAAGTTTTGGGTTGTGGCCAAAGAAAACGACTGGGGTGCCCTTGAGCAAGGCCTCTTTCCCCAGCTGGTCCAGGGGTGAGGGTTTCTTGACTTGCAGTGTGTGTGTGTTCACTCCACACTGCTATGGGTTAAATGCAGAGGTCTCATTTCAAGTACGGGTTACCACATATTGACAGATACCTCACCTTCACTTTTTTAAAACAAACAAAGAGACAGGTTCAATACAAGTAGAATTTTTATTAAGGGTTTTTTACATAATGTCAAGCTGGCTGAATCTAGTCTTAAAAGTGCATGTATAAAAAAAGCACTGAAGCAAAAAAAAAAACATTTTAACTACTTTAAAATTTCTGTTGAATAACACAAAAAATAGACAAATTCATTGCAATTTTTGCTTAGATATGCTTAGTAGACAAATAGCAAAACTATATGAAGCCATTTGAGGCTATTTCAGCCTGACCGTTTTTTAATCAGTTTGTCCAAATGTACTGGCAAGTTCTTTTGGTTAAACTGTTTACACTCCACAACAATCTTAAGAACAGTATACTGACCACTGTATACACAGTCTGGATGCTTTTCCCCACTGATTAATATACACTTAACAACCTCAAAAGGTTTTTTGCTCTGATACAAGTCTTTACTTTTTCCTTTATTTTCACCATCAGTATGGTAACAAACATTTGTAACATTTGTTTTGCTTGCTTGTATGAAGGTGTTAAGTTTTTTGCAGCCGTCAGGAGTTTTGTCTTTTGTGATATTTCTCTCTCGGATTACACTGTCACATTGATCATCACTCATGTTAGCATACACATGCTGGTTAAGGAAATTCTGATAGCGTTGCTGTACATCATCAACATCAATAGACAATGAGGAACCCAAGACCAGCAGAAGAATCACAGTGATGGATCTCCATTAGCTGCTGAACAACACATGTATCAAGGAAATTTATGACTGTTTGTATAATTAATAAAGAAAATTTTAAAAGAAAATAAATTAAGGGAAAACATACCTCAGTGTTTTGGGAAAAGAAATCTTTTATTCCAAGAGTTTGTCTGCAGGCTGTAAAACAAATAAATGCCTGTTAACTAAAAACTCTCAACTCTGGTTAGGCATTTTATAACTCTATATTACACATTCTATCAACAATCTTAAAACTTTTCAAAACCTCTCAAACTACTACTCCAAAAATTCAGTTTCAGTAAAATTGTTGACATAGTTTTTCTTTTGGATCAATGAAATATTTAAGTTAAAAAATAGGAAACGTCAAGTATACATTACTTAAAGTTGAAAGAATGCAAATTTGTTAATTTGAGTGCACAGTAATGTTATTATTTATTCATTTAATTGGGATAAACCTAATTTATTTGTGTATTACAAATTGAAGAAATTTGTTGAAATTGGTTTAACAATTCGCTTTATCAGTGCTATAGCAATTGAAGAAACGCAATTAAAGAAGATCACAGTATCTCCTATCTAGACAGCAGATTTTCAGTTAGCAAAACCACTGAATCACTGACACACATGCATGTAAAATGTAATGAATTGAATCATTAATCTCTGATCACTGATAGCCTGTCACTACTTGTATTGACCACCTAACAAAAAGAGCAATATAAAGTACAGAAGTTTTGACAAATGCTAGTATGAACTGTAACTCACGTTGCAGGGTGTCTGTAGCCTGGACAATGAACTTGTGCCTGAATCTCGAAGTGTGTCTGTCTCTGTCAACTTAGACTATTAATACTTCAGACTGTGCAAAGGAAATCACGACGATTTTAGTGAACAGCCAATCAGGTGAAACATAAAGAGCCAGAGGAAGTTCCCTGTGTGCTGTGAACATCAGCAGGCAATATGCTGTCATGACTTGATATTTTAACAACATTTTACAAGAGCTGTTGTTGTGTCGAATGGAATGAGATGAAACATTATTACTGATTAACAAACGTCATGCTAAGAAAATTAGTATCACTCATAAAAACAGGAAGACTCCTTAAAAGTCTCCTTAATATACATCTGCCAGTATATTAGTGTGTTAATAATATAATAATAATCGGTCCAAATTTCTGCAGTGCCGGGTTCTGTTAGTCTTTCTATAACACAGCTTGATGACTTTAAAGCATGTCATTGCAATAAACACAGTCAACTTAAAAAGGACAGGGTACATCAAGCTTTTAGCACCTAATGAAACAATAACACGAACACAGATTTTCAAAAAGTAGTTATGAAAAACTTAATATTTTACAGGTAATGAATTTAAATGTAAGTAGAACCTCTGAGAACCCAGCTTGATCTCAAATCAAGTCAAGTCAACTTTATTTATATAGCGCTTTTTACAATTTTCATTGTTTCAAAGCAGCAAAGACTATACGGTCATATATGGGGTACGAATAGATAGTATTAAAATATTATTAATAATAAGTGTAGAATTAAAGCTGATGGGGAGGACAAGGGCAGAGGAGCTGCAGCCAACGGTGGCGAGGAAGAAAAACTCCAAAAGGTGAAAAAACTCAAGAGAAACCAGGCCCAGCCAGGAGAACCAGTTCTCCTCTGGCAATACTGCTGCATCTCTACAAGCTCGCCAGTGCTTGCACAACTAGGCTAAGTGAGAAAAAGAAATATAAAATAAAATAAAAAAAGAAGGTTAAAGGAGTTTGTGTTGTGCGATGGTGACATCGGATGGCCTCCTTCGTTTTTCAGCTCCACCATCTGAAATGGTTAGGAATGGGAGGGCGGCACGTGATGATTCTGGCACTGGCATAAACTCTAGTTATACTCATCCCGAGGTATTTGAAAGTAGAAAATTATTAGTCATCCACTGTTTTATGTCTTGGATGTACTTTGACAGTTTCGATAATTGGAAAGTTTCATCTGGTCTAGAAGAAATATATAACTAAGTATCATCTGCATAGCAGTGGAAACTGATTCCATGTTTTCTTATAATATTACCAAGGGGCAGCATGTATATAGAGAGTAGTATAGGCCCTAAAACCGATCCTTGAGGTAATCCGTAGTTTTCTTGTGTTAGATTTGAAGATTCCCCATTTAGATGGACAAATTAATATCGGTCAGATAAGTAGGATTTAAACCATTTTAATGCCTGTCCCTGAATACCGGTGTAATTCAAGCGATCTAAAAGTATGTTGTGGTCTACAGTATTGAACGCAGCACTAAGGTCAAGCAGTACCAGTAATGAGATGTTGCCTCGGTCTGAAGCTATGAGCAGGTCATTTGTTATTTTAACCAATGTGGTTTCTGTGCTGTGATATGGCCTAAAGCCTGAGTGAATTTTTTTAAGCATATCATTATTTTGTAAGAAGGAGCACAGCTGTGTAGACACTACTTTTTGTAGTATTTTAGACAGGTATGTGAGGTTTGAAATTGGTCTGTAGTTTCCTAATTCACTTGCATCTAGGTTTGATTTCTATATAAGAGCTTTAATGACAGCCATCTTAAAAGGTCCTGGGACATGGCCTAGGGTTAGTGACGAGTTAATAATATTGTGAATGGGTGCTATGGCAACCGGTAGTAACTCTTTTAGTAGTTTTTATTGGGTATAGGATCTTGTAGGCATGTTGAATCAAAATATTGATGTTAAAATTCTATGTAAATAAAAAAATGAAAAGGCTGAGAATAAACTGAGACTCAACAACACGCTATTTGCCAAAAGACATATACAACCATTTGAGATTGAAAACAAGGGAACATAAAAATGTGTGCTATGTGTAAGAAATTAATGTAGATTTGACACACTATTAGTTCACCTACATGAAAGCTGGTGTTTTCCGCTGGTTTATTCAAAGGTTTAAACATGATTTGTGGACGAGCACTTTTAAATTGGTTGTTTTGAAAAGGTTCTATATTATGATTACAGAGATGATTGTGAAGACATTTTAAAAAAGACTATTTTAAGCCTGACTTCTGTACAGCCACATGTTCAAAGGTGTTGACCGTTGTCATTCACACCCCAGAACCAGTGACTCTTCTACCCCTCTATCAACATCCTGTGTGCATGTTCTCTTCTAAATATGTACATGTGGTCACATCAAAACCATGTTTACCCATGAAGTTTGTTATATGTGTTTAAACAACATCGTGCCACCTGCCATGATTGTCAAATGTGTTTAAACGAAACATAAAAATTATTATTCCCATTTATTGCCTGTATTGTGGCAAATCTCTAGTTGCCCTTAAAAATGTACTATTATTATAGTTCCTTTGTTATGGAATACTGCAGTGTTTATTTTAAATTATGATCAATGCAAGTCATTGTTTTGTTATTCATGTGCCTTTGTAATCTTTAATCAACAACAATAACTTCCTCCATGAAACATCTCTTCTCTTGATGACATATGTCTGTCCCCGAAGACAGAACTTTGTTGGCTGTCCAACAAAGGATCAAGCAGTGTCTATACCTCCTTATTTTCAATAATCCAATCAATTCCTGAAGAATGACATCAAGTCCTGTACTACATTTTTAGGTGTGTTTGACTTAAAGCGCCACTGCGTATGCATTGTGGTTATAAACTTTGACTTTATCAGTGCTGCAGCCACCTCATGATCACATGTCATCAAAGTACAGCAAGAGCAAGATGAGAGCAGCCATCTGGGTGCTCCAGCTGCCCTTAATCAACTGCAAAGGCCTTGATAGCAACATACTTTATTCTTATTGGCCAGACTCTCTGACGATGACAATAATGTGATTTTATTCTGACACGTTAAGTTACGCTTACACATCCATGTTTTTGTAGCAGAGATATTTTCAAAGCATCTTAATATTGATGTTTGTTAATATTATTTGTTAATGTATTAACAAACACTTATATACCTAATGCAAAGATGTACCCAATGCAAAGACCTACCATGACTGTCCAGTACAACTAAACATATAATCCCACCCTCCTTTCAGAATGTTTTCCAGTTTCCTGGTTGATCTCTGCTGGTTACCTGCCTTGCTAGGTTTCTGAAATTCTCTGTCTATTGTTATTAGTGGTGCTTGCGAAGCAAAGCATCACTCTTACTTTTTGTATCTTCTTTTTAGATACATAGGATGCTTAGGTACATAACTCCCCACATGGTTTGTCATAGAATCATGAATGGGGTGTCAAATCGACCGGCTTATTGAGGAGGGGTGTGTTATGACTTTTATACGTGATCGGGTGTATGATGTTTTTAGGGCGTATGAAAAAGAAGACGAAAAATTCCATTAACATTGGGCTGAATTTTCTGATGTTTTAGCTCTGCATCAGAATGTCTGTGTAACTTGGGGTGGGCTCATATCACTTGGCTTAGCATGCAGCAACAAATGGTGACATTTCAAGGCAGAGGCATCAGAACATCAAAGAGATATGGGCATTGGCTCTTTATTCACACACATATCTGTCTATTGGTTTTACATTGTTAACTGTCTAGCTACACCTTAGCAATTATTTATTGTACCCTAGCAACCATGTAATAAAATGAATAAGCCATATCTCAACATTAGAACATTGAAGAAAAAGTGGACAAAAGTTTTTGCTCCGCATCAGAATGTCGTAGAACAACAAAACTGCCCCATAGACTTACTTTAAAAAAAATCCCATAGACGTAACATTGGGCAGTGATGTCATAGCTCTGCATCAGAATGTCGTAGAGACTTGGAGGTGGGTTCATATCACTCGGCTTAGTAAGCAGCAACAAATGGTGACATTTCAATTTCATAGCCATGTCCTGGCAACCTGTTACAGTATCCCAACAACCACTCTGTTGATTTCCATTTAAAAAGGTGAGAGGCATTAAAATTCAATTCAGTTACATTTTATTTATATAGCACTTTTTACAATGTTACATTGCTTCAAAGCAGCTTTACATAAAGAAACAAATAATAATAATAAAACACAGAACAAATTAGTGTAGATTACATACATACATAAATAAAATATATACAATAAAATAATAGAAATGTACAATTTACAAAACCCTAGGCTAAGTTACCCACCTATTTAATCTAGCCTACACATAGTCATAGGGATGTATTACTCAAATCCCTTAAGGGATTATTAGGCTGCATTAATTAGGTAAACCAAAACCAGGAACACTTCCTACAAAAACAGATAGACTAGCTCCACACTAATTCTGTCTGTCTTTCATTCCCCAAGGTCCTGTAGTCAGCTGGATCCAAACTCTGAGACCAGATAAGCAATATTTTAGTCTATCTATCATACAAAATCATGCTAACATTATGCTAAGTCATGATAGCATCATGCTAAGTCATGCTAGCATCATGCTAAGTCATGCTAGCATCATTCTAAGTCATGCAAGTATCATGCTTAGTCATGCTCACATCATATTAAAACATGTTAACATTGTTTAAATATTCAGCAGATTCTTCTGTTTAAAAAGATTTTAATGTGTTTCTCTGTCCTGTGCAAGAATGTGAGAATGTATAGGTTTTCCATTGTAGGGTTGAATATTAAATGGCATTTATTGCTGTGTCACAACCCTATCTCCTTGCTTTAAGGGACCCTTTGTAATCCATGAGCCACAGATATGCTGATAGAGATCAAAGGCTATTGGCTGAGATGTCTGTGTTATATGTGTTATATGTCTGCCTTTTGTCCAGTACATTGGGGGTTAAATCTGGTCTTCTGATTGGTCACTATGATTGTCTTAGGTTGGCTTCAGGCATATGGTCAAAGAAAGGATAAAAAGTGAATATAAGATATGCTTTGTCTCTTCTTTTCTTTGGTGCTCCTTTCCTTTTGCACTTTTCTTCTTTATGCTCTTCTTCTCTATCTGAGCTCTAGGCCCAACTTCCAGCCCTCTCTTTTCTCACCTTTCTGCAGAAATCGACAGAAAATACAGTTTTTACCATCTCGCTGTTAACAATTTTCTAGTCATTTCGGCATTCCTACAGCTTGAAACACTGTAGTGAAACCACCCTTACACCTTAAACAGTTCAAACTTGGATAAGCTAGTATTACTCTTTTAATCAATGGTTTGAACACCAACGCTTAAATTTGTTCTTTAAAGAGTATAACAAAAATTATATTAAAGGATATATATATATTTATATATATATATATATCACAGTGTAAAAGAAACGTCTCGGGTTACTTGACTGTAACCCTGTTCCCTTAAAAAGCGGGAACGAGATGCTGCGTTTCAATACGCTAATGAGAACATTCTTTGTTCGACCGGTTG
>JAZGTJ010001332.1:40870-59178 GCA_036877575.1 Botia almorhae | reverse complement strand
CACACACACACAGACAGACACACACACACACAGACACAGACAGACACACAGACAGACAGACAGACACACACACACAGACACAGACAGACACACACACACAGACACACACACACACACACACACACACACACACACACACACACAGACACAGCATTAAAGCTAAATGGTGTGTGAAAGGAAGATATGTGACTCTTGTATGACTAAAGCAATGGCAGAACGTCTGACTCATGAATTAAAGAAGCAGTGGGACTCAATACATGTTTTCTCTCATGGATCTTGAGTTTTTATCTAAAGTGTTATTACAGGCTACGCAAGCAACATAAAGCAAGCATGCAGAACATGTGCTGGTGATTAGTTTATGCCAGTGTAAGCTCATGTTTGTCATAATCAACTCTCTAATCCTTTTTAATTCTGGTTCTGAGAATACCCGGGGCGAAGGGGAAAGGCAAAGTGTGAGGCTGATATATGAGACCTAAGGCCTCTGTTTCATACATCTGTTCATAACCCATTTCCACACCTGGTCTCCAAACATCTGCCTGTATGAAACATAATATTGCCCTGAGTCACGATTCACAAATATGACTTTCAAAGCCGTATTAACTGTATGTTAAAGCAAAACAGAGTTGAAAAAATGTCCAGATGTGCTTAGTATTTCTGATTTAGGCAGAATGTTGTCACTCAATTAATGTACTCTGCGCAGCTGCTGTGTTGTTGTCTGTTTGCTGAGAGAAAATCTACCTACAAATTTGACACGTAATATGGGTGGGAATCCTTATCCAGAGTTTCCCAGTCACAGGTAGCAGGATACTCTGGATAAGTTATGGGAAGATGTGTCTTACATATCCACCAAAGCACATCCAGATTAAAGCTCTAAACTCTAAAGGAAAATTCCCATTCATTTCTGTAGATCTCCTGGTATCTTTACAATATATATATATGAATATTTTTTTTTGGCTGACACTCAGCATCAAGAACAAAATCAAGGCATGAGGTCTCCAGTAATCTTCAGTCTATATCAGCTTTCTGACAGTCTTTCTCATATGCTATTGAAAAGCATCCCAGGGTAGCAGTTGACATATGGTGGACATGGTGAGAGAGACTGGTGCCAAAGAAGAACAGAAGGGCAGTCCCCTGGCAGACAATTGGGCACAGTACCCAGACCAAGAGAGAGAAAGAGATTGGCAGGTCTGAGGGTATCTTACAGCTTGGCTTTGCTAGCATGATTTACTCCAGCCAATTTGAAAGGAGATTTTATGAATGTTACAAAATAATCCCATATCACGGGCATGATCAATGACTGTGAACATTTATGCTGCAAATGTTTCTCCCATGAACAACAGTTAAAATAAAATAGACAGGAATGCCACATGTTTTTCATTGGCAACTAACAAAGTGCTTTGTGAATGACTGTGAATGCAGACCTGCATTCACAGAGGGAACATTCACAAAACATTGGCTCACATTCTTTCAAAATTCTGTTATAAAACGATCTAGCGGTAACATTAGTAGAACGTTCTTTAATGTTATATATTGTGTGTGTCAAAAACGTTATTCTTGTGAGTGGAACGTTTTAAAAATGTTACAGAATTTAAAACATTGCTTGAATGACATTTTTATAAGCGATCAAAAACGTTGAAAAAACTGGATGTTCCTAGAACATTAAAAACAACACTTTACATGTTTTTGTTACGTAATGGAAATGTTTTTACAACCTAAAATTGTTAGCTGGGGTTGCAATTTAACTGCCAGGGCTCAAAGGCTTCATTTCATTCCTAATCACATGCAAAGATGGCAGATTTTTCCTGAAGTACAAACTTTAGATGAGGGCATTTGGAGGTTGCTGCTGCTCGTCACGTGGGCAGCTGCAGGGATGGACACATGAGCGTGTGTGCGGATGTTTGGATGGAGAGGGCAAACAGTTCACTGCACCCCTCCACCGCCCACACACACCCCTATCCCACCACATGTGGCGTCTTCCTCAGTGGGCTTTTCGTTTGTTGACGGGTGCGTTATTAATCCTGATGTCGAATTGATAGCTACCGCTGAGGCTGTTAGCAACATCTATGACTGTGCCGGATGTAAAGCTTTTCGGAGAGAGAGGAAATAAAAAGGCATAATGACACCTAGGGGCCCAACACAGAGCAGAATGTAATATTAATAAAGCGAAAAAAATTGTGCTTTCTTTTGTTTGGCAAAAACAAAACAGGCTATCAAAAGCCCTGGCTTCCATTGTGCGGAAGTCAGAGAGACTAGAGGGGCTTTGTGCGTCAATTAGCATTTGTTTTGGTGCTGCACAGAGATAAAGCTAGTTGTAATAATTTAAAAAAACACAGTTTCTCAGCATAGATAACACAAAATGGTCAAACTTAAGGTGACGCTAAACGTCACTTATTATACTACGTAATACTATTTTAAATGCAAAATAGTGCTGCTCATGGAGCATAACTTACACACTGCACCTCTTACATGGATAAGACGTAAAAGACGTGACTAGTAGATCGGTTTGTATATCTACTGAATTTTTCATTTGTCTAATTGTATAAGTCCAGTATGAGTGCGTGTTATACAGAATAAAAAAGACAGAGGAAAGGATCGGCTGGGAAAAGGTGTTGCTTGGTAGTTGTCATCATTTAAACCTTTGTTTCTAGATAACTCTTTTTAGCACCATTCTGATCCTAACCCGTTGACATTTCATTTTCACCCCTTCTAGCTGTTGAGTGCCCTCTTGCCCTCGTATCTTCTTCTACTGCCACATGGATAAGTTAAAAGCATCTTGCACCATTGAATTCCTCCACTGTTGAATCTCTTTCTATCCATTTTGCCCCCACACAACCCCACATGCCCGTCTGTCTGTATTCTTGATCTTAGATGGGTCTGTACATTCATTGCTGCCATTACACGCTCAGTTGGGTAAGGATTGACAGTAGCGAACCAAGCAGGCAGCCAAACATGGAGACCCAGAAGCTTTCTGCCCAGGAGCTTATGCTGTGCTTGTTTGTGTGGACATACCCAGCAATTTTAGCCCCATAACCCTTTTCAACCTAACAATTTTAGGTCGAAAGAATGTTACCGTGATATTTTCATTAAGTTACAAAAACATTATGTACATCAAATGTTTAGCAAACATTATGTACATCAAAAACATCAAATGTTATTTGAATGTTGTAGAAACATTCAAAACCTCTAGTTTCTGGACTGTGTATTAACATTATTGTTTGGTTATGAGAACAGTATTGAAACTTTTAAAATTCTGTAACGTTTTTTAAATGTTTTACTAACAACTTAAGAATAACATTTTTGATAAATATGTTAAGAAAAAATCTACTAACGTTACTGCGAGAAAATATTTAAAAACTGAGGGAACCTTTAGAGAACATTAGCCAGTGTTCTAGGAACGTTCCCTGTTAGCTGGGTATACATTATTGATAACTTTAGCTGAATAATGACCACAGAGCTACACATTTGCTACCTAAATTTTTTCTAAATCAAGTCCTCAGGCTTTTTGATTTCTCTGTATGTTCTCTGATTTAAACAAAAACATTTACATTTAGTCATTTAGCTGACCCTTTTATACAAATGAGGACAAGGAGGCAATTTCAACAACTATAAGAGCAACAATGAGTAAGTGCTATAGACAGGTCTCAGGTATTCCAACACAGTGTAAGAAGCAGAAAAATATTATATTTCTAATAAAAGAAGTATAAGTAGAGGTAGTGGCGTTAGTATATTACATAGTCTAAACCTTCAACAAAACAAACACACACATGCATATAATCTCATCAACACCCACTTATGGCATAAAATCACATCAACACACAAGGAGATCCATATGTTATGTATAAGAAACATACAGAAGTTAAACCATGTGTCTAATGCTCTGGGGACACGTGCTGAAATTCTCCCTCAGCAGCCTGCAATTACTTTCTGCTTTCATTTATTTATAAATCACGAATGTACCTCGTAACACTCCCCGTGTTCTGTGCTGAAGCATCTTCAAATGTTCTCTGTAAAAGATGTAAATAAAGGAGACATTTTAAAAGTCTCTGTTGTATTTTTGATGGCTTGTTATTTTTCAGTGGCCCACATTTTTCAATGAAGGGGTAATGATGTATTATCAGTTATAAGCGTGTGAGTTTGCATACGTGTGCGTATGTTTCTCCTGTTTGATTTGATTCAGATGAATTTATGGTCGGTATAAAGTATGGATAGGATGAAGGGTAGGAATTGTTTGTGTGTGCATACCATCACATATATCAACTAAATTTATGTGTTTATATAAGTGTAAACAAGTGTATACTAAAAACACTGATTTATTTAGGAACAATACATTACAATTGTATAATACATGAAGACAAGCAATGGTTGATCCTGCTTCATTTGAAACTGTTTTCTTTTGCAAAGCAAAAAAGGCAAAGTAATGTTCCTAATATCAGCACGGCACTTAGCCTATATTAATGAATCATGTACAGACTTTGTAGTTTGTGTTGTAGTGCGCTGTAGTTCAGTGCACGTGAATGCAAAGTCACATTTTGTGGCAGCGCTGAAGTCAGTTGTGTTTAAGAACATGGCACACACTTTAAAACACATTGGCAATGTAACTTCACCTCCAATTTTCTCTTGGCCACATCACTAAAATGACTGAGTTGTATCTTATTCCCAGGCTCACAGCTTCTTAGAGACCAGACCAGACTGAATTGTGTTTAGTGAGACATAATGTAAGTGTGGAGGTCTCTCATTTTACATACTGCTACTAAGAGAAAGATTTGCCAATGGACTCTCTCATCTGAAACACAAGCATTATTGGAAAAGGTCTCTGGGTTTAATTAAAGGCTAAAAGCAATGTGAGGCTCAAGCAAGCTGAGAGACTAAATTAAGTCTGTGAACAACGGTATTTTTCTAACAGTTAATTATTGTATGGTAGACTGGAGGTGGTCAATTAATTTACTGTCAAAATATCCGTTTTGTAGATTTCGAGTGTTTGAGCAATACATTTATACATTTTGCCTCCCAAAGAAGCTATTATATAGACTTTAAAGTATTAAATTGAGGACTTTGGAAGTCAGGATTTTAAATAAGCTGACTGAGATGTCTGGTTTACAGTGCGTGCTACCACTAATATGCTAGCTTAGGTTGACCTCTGCGTTCTCCATAGCCTAGTACTAAAAAGCCGCCCACAAGATCAAGAATTGCAGCATGCAAGCTATGATTTTATAAATACATTTTTGCTGTTATCTGGTTTGTGTATCTCCTGTAGTGAATTGGGCTAAAAACAATTCAGACCAAATAAACAGTGCCAGCAGAGAATTCTCCCTGATTCCATTTAGAGTGAGATTATTCGGCTAAGCAAGTTAGCACCCGAAAGGACGCGTTCTATATTTCCTCCACTTCTGCTCTAACCAACTGCACACACATCCATTAATTAACTGGACTCTCGTCACTTAATTGAGCGTGATGGCCAATATGGAGGTAATTTGAATGTAATGGGAACGCATGGCATTTTCCGACATTTAATCCAAATGATCATGTACAGCCATTTACAACGATTGCTTCGCTGCTGAAATATGATTTTAACATTTCATTTACGGCACACATTTGTCTTTGCCAAGGAAGGTCTGAAGGAGCACTTCATAGTCGGCTGGGCATTGTGTGGACATTAACCCCAGACAAACTGTCTCGCGCCATTCCAGTTAGTATGACCTCACCATGTGAGAGGTAATAAAGCTCAAAACAGAACAAATGTACATTATTGTTATCTTGTGCTGCAGAGAACCCTCAACCCTCAAACATACAATGATAAATGAAGCACTCGTGGACTTCAAGTGCACTGTAAGCGCACCATTTGGGTCAGTCATGCTAATTCAAATTTATCTTAAGATTCACAGTGTGCATGATTAATGGTACACAGTTCTACATCTGCAGTGTAGCTAACGGTGGCTAACAGTTTCTGGGGCAATCTGACTATAAGACGAGCATACAAAACAACTATTAATATACTTTGTGATAAACACATGCAGTAGGGAGGGGTTGACATATATACATATTAAAAATCATTTGTAATAACCACCTTTGGTCAGTATGTATTGTGTCAAAGTTAAAATCTTAGACAGAGGCTTATGTCGTACTCTTGTACACAAATTTTTACTGTACTTTACCCGGATGGTTTATTGTGTAGAATTAAATCTATACCTCATACACACATCAAAGAGATTAATTGATTGATTACATCAAAGGAATGTATATATAAGCTTTCATATTGTCACGTTAAAGGTGAATTGTGTCGATTGCTTTTATCTAATATATAACTATTATATATTTATACCTGTTTTAACAGTGCAATCTGACTGTCCAGAAATATGAAACAATACAAAGGAAGGTGATGCTGATTAATCTAAAACATGTAAAAACACTCTTGTGTTTCTGTGTATGTAAATCGAGTGAAACATAAACGAAAGGGTAAATATCCTTTTTGCGTGAGTTCTCTGGCTTTTAAGCATGTATACTCCAGCAATTACAGTATCCTAAGCATGCGTACTCCAGCAATTACAGTATCCTAAGCACGCATACTCCAGCAATTACAGTATCCTAAGCATGCATACTCCAGCAATTACAGTATCCTATTACAGAGGAGCAATAGCTTTAAATTTATTGTAATACTGACAATAAAGTCATTATAGGGAATAATGCCACAGGCAAGGGTGTGCCATTATATTTGGTCCTGTGTTTCTGGAATCAGCAACATGTCAAACCGTAGTCATTAATCTGGATGAATGGCGACACTGTCATATAAGATTTTCGATTTCTCGGTTTGCATGACGCTATAAAGAAGCTGTTGTTATGGCGACTTACGCTGAGATGAACATCAATGCAGCTGAATTTATGCAGCGCTCTGAGCATTATAAATTGGTCTGATCTATTTCTGTGTGTTCTATCGACTTTGAAAAGCAGCGCAATTAACTGAGATCCAAAGCCTAGATCAAGCCTACATCAGACGTACAGAGATTACCAAGCATTGTAAAAAAATATATATATAATATATCCTTCCTACTCTATTTCATGGAACAAAACCATTCAAGAGGATTTACTCACAATCCATATCAGACTGCCGTCCGGGGACTCTAAAACTCTATTTGTATTGTACAGAGGGAACATCGCCCTGTACCTGTGGCGTTCTATAAGATATGTGGTAATAGAACAACACTGAGAAGGAATTGGCTTTGGATTATGGGATGGATAACTAAGGCCGAATTGCGGACTAGATGGATTTGGTGCTTGCAGAGATCCAAAACAATTTGACTCTAGGAGAAAAAGACAGTGTTAAAAAAGCATCCAGGGTGTCATTGTACTAATATATTTTTCTTCATGGAAATACCTTTAGTCTCTCTGCACATCTGTCTTTTTGGATTCCTGCAGAATACAACGAGGTCTGTCATTTGTAAGTGTGAATAATTAGTCATATACTATATACCTCTGTTCTCTACGCAGTTCAATGTGTGGTATCCACAGTGTTTTGGGATGTAATTTATTTCACAAGTCCAGTTTTAAATCACATGCAGAATATTGTCGTCATCTGACAGCAGCTCCTCTGAGGGTCATTAAATCGGTTTAATTGAACTTCTGTTGCCAGTTTTGACTAGATCAGAGACCAACGGGAATAGAAGATTCATTTCAGTTCTCCTTTACTGGGACTCTGTAGCCTAATTGGAAAACTAGTTTACATATGTTACTAGTACCCAGTTCACAGGTTTCATCATGATGTAAAATATATTACATCAATGTTAGTGAACTTACAAGAGACAGTAGAGTCTCAATATCACCATAAGGCTGATGTGTCGTGTGGGGCATATTGTAATTAAATATATTGCTCTGAAAAGTTATGGAAAGTAAAAGTTATGGAAATATAAAACCTGACATGAAAACGTGAACTTGGCTCTGAAGGTCTTGAGGCATCTGCTTACGTCTGCCAGTTGAATTGTAGATTTAATGCACACTTGCTTTTTAGCTACTACTGTATATATACCTACAGTGGCCTTCATAAGTATTGGGACAGTAACGGAAAATTACTGTTTGCTGTGGAATCAAGAAATATTTTATGATTTCAAGATAAATAAGAAGCAAAAGTACAGAATGTCTGGCTGTTTCAACACACAAATGTTTTACCAATTGAGAAAAACAGAAGAGTTTCATCCCTCTATCAAATGCAAGTACTGAAACAGTTCAGCTGTGACCTGCTGCATTATTTGTCCACACATTAAAAGCAGGAAATGTTTAGTACCATTTCTGCCCGTTGCTTCTGCTGTATGAGACGAGGGAAGCCGACTCCCTTAAAAGCAGTGAAAAAATGTCCAAAAATGTGACACTCTGTTCGTGAGTGTTTCATTCAATCTTCTAGGAGTCTAAAACAGCTATAACACCTATAACAAATATGCTTTATCTGATATTTCAAAAGACTTTTATGCTGTATGATTTGGACACCTTTATTCGTCATGAAATTAATTTGGGCAAAAATCATATTTTAACCTTTTTAATGTAGTTTTTTCAAATCAAAATCGTATTTCAAAGACATTTTTTCGTAGATTCATGTTAAATAAAACAGCACGCTGTACTTTTAAACACACTCTCTTTGTTTATAATATACAACAGCGGCAAGTCACATGATGTGATAACTGGGCAATTAAATATTCATGTATCCCAGCGCGCCCGACGCTTTAATGTCCAGCAGGTCTACATTCACCCTGTCAAAATGACTCGCTATAAAACAGCAGTGGTCACATATGATATTAAACACGTCAGGTGCAGTTGTGGATCAAGGGCAATTTTGCATTTAAATCATTTGTTGTCCAATAAACTAACTAACAGAGAAGCACTGCCCCCCAATGGCCGCCTAAATAATTACATTTAGACAGAGTAAGGTCTTGACAACCAGAACAAACAACGCCATTTTTTTTACTATATATATAGTTTACAATAAGCAGTTCCACAGCAACTTTATAAACAACAACGCCTCATAAACACCCAAGTGAGCAAGAGAAAAGAGAGATGAAGAAATCTCCATGGGTTCAAACTCTCTCCATGGAGGGAGTCTGACGTGTAAAAGCTGCATATTCAACTGTTGTTGACTTTCTGTGTGATTGTGAATACAGCTTTTATGTGAGGAGTGAGTCAAACCAGAAACTGATGTTTATGTAACACAGAATGTCCTTGAATCTGATGAGTCATTTCCATTTTCATATTCGAGTACAAAGAATCTTTTTCTCAGGTTAAAAGTACCGTAATGAGAAAGTTTCAGTCAGGAAAGCTTTCATCTTTTTAAAATAGTTAGCTTTTAAATTTGAACTGTTAAAATATTAACTGTTTAAAATATAGTTAGTTGTACAGTTACACAACTTTTGTTAACGTGTATACTTTCTTTGTATTTTGACTGCAGATGATCAGTACTCAGTAGTGTTTACTGAGTAAAAAGTGACTAATACTGAAGATAGATGATTCTGACCCTGACTGAAGGCTCATCTGATGAGGTGCTTGTTAAGCATGACCAAGAAATAAAAAATAGCTGAAAACCGCAGGACTTCATGAATCATTTGTCCCTGAAGTCTGGTTCATACTTCCCTCTGAAAACCCATTCAAAAGCTTAGTTTACTGTATGAACTTCTCCTACCTAAAAATTCACTGACAAAACTTCATGAACAAATTTACTAATTTGTTTTTTTTTACCGATTTGTTTTTACTTCTTCTGAAGGTTTAAAACTACTTTTGTACTTTTTATTGCGGCCGCATGTTTTATTTCCGGGCTATTATCAAATCATTTGAACTCTTAAAAGTGCAATCAATCATTATAAAACATTTTTAATCTTCTGCATAAGCTTTAATAGACAATGATGAAAACAGGCTCCTTTTACAGCCTGTTCTATAACAAAGAGGTTTTTATAAAGAGATGGTCCATAGAGACATTCAATCACAGCTCTTTAAGCTGACATGAAAGTGTGATTTTTCTTGATTTCCCCAGGTAACCATCTCTATAATGACGCACAGAGATCAGCTCCACAAGGTCCACGAGCCTTTAAAGCAATTGTCAGTTTGTCGCCATCGGCAGCGAGCGCCAAGCATTCAGCTCTATAAAAACTGGATGAAACGTTTGGGGTTCAAACTCACAGCTCAACATTTACCGTCCCGGTGGAGGCATTGTTTTCTAAACAGTCAGACACAATATGTTTGTGTCCCTTAATTGTGTGTTTGAAACTAACTCGCTTCTTGTGGATAACAGATATTTGCTGATGTCCATCTGATGGTGATTTATCACTGCTGGATTAAACAGCACAAGAGCACAGTATCAGAGAGTACAGTGGGCTGTGAAGAGTGTCTGCACAGGATCCCTTCAACATCCCGCAGAGAGGCGGTTGCCACGGAAACCAGCCTACAAATTCCTTCTCACAAAGATGATGTGCAGATACTGTTGGCATCCACACTTTGATAGCTAACTCCACGGTGTTGAACAGTAGAAGAGGATAAGAGGAAAGGGAAAGACGACAGCAAAGACAGATAATCACATCTCGAGCTTAGATCATAGATTATGGTGATCTGGTAAGGCACAAATGTTTGTAAATAACTGTTGGCCTCAGCAAACCCAGCCGCCATTTGTCAAAGTTTTACAATAAAGGTGGTCATAGAGCAAACTTTAGTTTTAGTTTAGTTTTCTTTATATTTTTACATTTCCTTTATTTTCACAATCATTCATAATTTCTTTGAAATTCCTATTACTGGCGATGCCAAAACTTCTGGTGGAAATAGATCTTGCCATATATTTTGTATATTGCAACATATTACACCATATTTATACGAAACGCATGCATATGCATATACTGAAAAGATGAATTATGCTATACGATATAGCTATAAACAATCGTCCTATTATGTTACAAGAATTACGCTGCCAAAAACCTTTATCATTAGACTGCAGATGGCAGCAAAGTTTCATATTTGAAAAAGTCAGCTCTAAACTTGCCTGGTGGTGTCCTATATGCAGCTGGAATCTCTCAGAATCGGGCTGCTTGGTGTTTTAACTTAATCCGGTTTGACTTCGCATTCTGTTAAACCAGTAACACACCAATTTTCAAGTGGGAGGTCGCACTGTACGTTAACTGTTAAAGTTTAATAAGATATTTTCTTAACAAGACCTTGCTTATAATTAACTGTTTGAAATGCAGACATTCTAAAATTATACAGGACGTTTAAAATAGGTTTGATGTACTCCAGCCTAAAATAACCTGTGATGTGATTTTTATAACGCCACCACGTGGCCTTGCCACCATAAGGTCAAACAAACTGTATACAAAGAGACAAGACAGTACAGACAAACACTCTGCACTTAACTATATAAAGTATTCATACTATTTCAGAGAGGAATACAAATCCAGGACTATATGAATGATTGGGAATCCAGAAATTCCTCATTGTGTTTCAATGTCCGGTGATGCCTAATGGAAGATTTAGCATTTCCTGGAATGCAGACTATGTCAGCCAACACAGAGGAAGAGAGGGAAGGTTAAAAATGGTTAAACTGAGGTCTGCTGCTAAACAGTCCCTCTTGCCTTCAGATGACGTTGAACAGCAGGAATGAAGTTTTTGCCTCCCTCTCTCTGGTCCATCCTGCCACATTAGCTGGCTGTGTGCTCTGAGCTGCCCATTCCTGTTTGTCTTCCTGCCGGGTCATTTCCCAGAAGGTCTTTCCAGAATGTTGTAAAGGAAAATAAAAGTACTGATTTTCTCTTAATGCTGCTCACTACATAAAACTCTTTTTATTCAGTTGTCGTTTAACACAAAGAATTCAACACAAAGTATGAAAAGATAACGTATTTATTCTCAAAGTAATCAAGACTTATTAGTTAAAAGCTCCAAATAATCGCTTATGTATACATTATGAATTCAGTATATAACGGTATGAATTGAAATACCTGTTTGTGTGTTTACTCTTGAAAATGCTTATCAGATCCAAAATATACTTTTATCCTGACTAAACTATGTAGCTAAACACAGTTTTTCAGCTTCTGTTGGTAAATTTGAAATTCTGGACATGTTACAATATCAGTTTGTGTTAAATGTCCAGCAGCTGTTGTAGAGCTTGATTTACACACCGTTTCAGACCTAGTTGGAGTCAGTATATATTTTAGCTCCCAAATAGACACCCTCCAAACATGACCTGCCTTCTTTATGACCCGGAAATTCAGCTGAAGTAACCCAGAAGTCAAATGATATAATAAGTAAATGTTTTCATGCCTCTGTGCTTCTCACTTCACAATCTATCAAATGGTCGCTCAATCAACAAGTCATTTAACCAGCAGTGTCAACGTTTATGGTTCTTTGGATACTGACCGTGGTTAAATATATAATTAAATAATGGCTGCGGGAGTGAGGTCTTCGGTCTAAACAAAGCTCTGAGTATACTTAAAAATCTCTAAATACATTTTCCACACGTGGAAATGCTTGTCAGCTGAGCTACAACTTGAACCAGAGAAAGGTCAAAGACTTTATTGTCATACACATTGGCATAAACATCATACGTCATTTGCATTCCAGGCTAACCACATTTTCTATCCCCCAAATATAGCTCGTTGACATTGGTAGATTTAGAATTTAACAATAAAGTTTTTCTTTTTATTTTCCTTTAATAGGTCAATAGAGGATCACCTAAATCAATACACCACTGGAAAAATGTTTACAAAATGTCATTTTAGTGCTGATCTGTACGGCTATTTTATTTTAGGTTCTGAAGTGTTGCATCTATATTTAGTGAAATGACACTGTAGGTTCCTCATAACTAAGCAATGCCTGTGTATATCCATATAAGCGGCACAAATGCCAGTGTGAGGCAAATTCTCTGGCCTGCTTTTATGTTTGGACATATAAATAAGGGAAGTGTGCTGGTCTCCTAATCTGGTTCTCATGCAGGGTTAACCCCCAACACAGAGGCAGCTTTGCTGGGCGCTTTTGTCAACATACCAGTGGCTATTCTCTCACACATACACACAAATACAGGCTCTCATATACAAAGCCATGCACATATTATAATCTCACACACATGAGCTTATTTTACTCTTTGTTTCATGCACATTCCTGTCAGGCAGACAAAGGGAGCCGCCGTACCCATATGCAAATGTAATATATGTACATGTGTCCGGTGTCCATATAGGCCATTGTAAACCTATTAGATATTGGAACAATTCCCTATATTGACATATAAATCTACCCTATACATTTAATAATTATTCATGTATGTCCAGTGTAATATGTATAAAAGTAAATATATATATATATATATATATATATAATTATATATAGTCACACATATATATGTAACATATATGGCAATATAAATCTTGATATAGGGACATATATGTCATATATTGCATTCTGTATGGGGTATAGTGTCCACAGCTGAGGGAAGCAGGGTGACTTTCAAAAAAGTGAGTGGTTCAAAAACAGAGAGTGTGACAGAAAGAACCATTAAAACACAGAATAGCCAAAAATGACAATTCAGTCATTATTTGCTCAGCCTTCGTGTTTATTCAATATTTGCATGGCTCTGTTCCTTAGAGCTGTCATCTACAACTTTTGTTTGGTTAAAAAAATCAAATACATGACAGATCAATGTTCAACATGATCTCCTAACCTCAGTTTAACTTAAGTTAAATAATGATTTATAATGTGAGCTGGTGGGTCTAGTTTCATGGGAAATGTCTATCTGTAAGCAGAAAGAACAGCTGCTATATCACACGTCTGGGTACTCTGATACCCGGGTATTCTCAATCTTTTCCAAAAATCTTCCACTCCAGCATAGCTCTCAGATCAGATATGACATTGTTTGATGCGTGGTGCCTGGTTTGATACGCACTTGTATGTTTTTGTAATTGTTTCATCCTGTTTTGAACTCGACAGACATGGTCACTGTTTGCTTTTGTGTGTAAAAGAACAGCATAAAGATTCTTTAAAAAATACATTTTGTGTTTCACAGAAAAAAAAGACAGCATACAGATTTGGAACATGTTGAGTAAAAAAACAGATTTTTTTATTTTTGGTGGGAAGGGGACTAGGAAACTAATTATGATCAAATCAACATATTTACTTCCACAATAATGAACGCTCATATTCCTGTCTGACTTTCTGTAGTTAGGGAAGCGTTAAACAGCTTGTACCGAACTGCTGAACATGACAGCTGCACACGGTCCCCAAAGAGAGATTATTTTGGACAAAGTTAACGGAACAACTGATGGAATTCTGGCTGTCTGCCTCACGCAGATAGCATCTTTTCTTTCCAAGCTTAAAACCCATAACCAGCATGAGCACAGCAACTGTGGCACAATTGAAAAGTTCCTTTATCTCATCACAAACTGCATTTTCAGGTTACAACATGCCCTGCTGTGTGAAAACCCTTCCATCTGAGAGACACTGGATTCAATCTCTGTTTTCCAACCATCTGTTCCTTCTAATTTCTAGCTTCACCTAGATCATAATAATATTAAGCAAGACTCATTTCCCAGAGGAGATGAGGGGATGTGCTAATGTGCTCTTGTTTTGTCTAGAGTCCCACGCTTTTGTCCGGAGGTATGAGCTCTCATCTTTCTTTGTTTTCTAATCTGTATAATTTCAAACCCACACAAACCCAAATGTCTGCCACCCAGGTGGGATGTTGCTGGGGTGGTGTTGCCGTAGCAACAATTAGAAGAGAAAGAGAGCGCTCGGGCGGTAAGCAGTGTAAAGTCCTCGACATACTTTCACATGCTTAGAAAATGGAGCAGGTCAACTGGTGTGGGCAAAAGACAGGAAGATGTTATGCTGTAAACATCAGTAGATGCATGTTGTTGACATGAATTACATTGAATGATGAAATTCTGCTGTCAGAAATAATGAAACTGCTCTAGGCACTACAATTACAAGGCAGCCGGCAATAACATGTTAAAGTATTCTGAATTAATGAGATGTTCAGCTGTCTTTTGCAAGTCTGGTAAGGTCACGAGCTGTGTGTGTATGTGAAAGAGAGAAAGAGAGAGAGAGAGAGAGAGAGAGTGGGGGGAGAAGAATGACTGCTTTGAAAGAGTGAAATGGTGGTAATGTTTTAGCATGAGACATGACTATCAGAACCAATGAACGCTTCTCTGTTGGGATATTAAATGAAACCAGATACTGAGAGTGAAAGAACGATGGAAAAATTGAAGTGACAAAAATTTTAGTTTAACATTGAACATTATATGTTATAGGCAGACATTGAAATAAAATGAGGTCAAATGCTAAATCAGATATCATAAAATCACACTATAGTACTAACTTATGCTTTTACTGTAAAGAAAAAACAGTAGTTCCTGTTGCTTAATTGGTAGGTCATTGTGTTAGCAGCGCAAAGGTCATGGGTTCGAATCCGAGCGATCCATACGTGTAAATGTAAATAGTGACTTTGACTATATCAAAAACATTAACATTAGAAATATTTATTAAGATGTTCTTCAAACAATTTGGGCCAAACATGCTATACATTTAGTAAAACATCGCAGGTGATTTGACATTTTGAATTAGCCAATTTTGTTTGGCAAAGGAGTGTGGCAAGACGCAGCAAGTCTACAGAGCAGGAAGAGCAGATTAATCTGAAGTGCATTCTGGGTAGTTCTGCCAAACATTAAGTATTTTAACAGTCATAAAAGAGCCCTTGTGTGTGTGTGGCTATACGTGTCTGTAGGTTTCTTTCAAAAAGGAGTCAGTTTAGGCAGTGTGAACTAGCTGGCTGGCAAGAGTGATTCAGGCCCACAGTGAATACAGGATAGGACCTAAACTAGGTTTAGGTTTAAGTATTTACAGTAAGTTACCGTAGATGACACACAAACATTTTTAATTTAAACAGTTATGTTTTTTATATATTCACTGTACATTGTAACGTAAAACAAACTTTCATAACGTAACTTCATAAATGGCCAATGTAAATTTTTTTGGTATTCTTTTTACAAAAACAAACACCAAACAAACAATATAAACGTGTAACGATTTAAGATTGAATACTGCTTTTACAAAACAAAAAAGTGTAAATACTGATTCATCGTCTTCACAATGAACTCTTACACAAGTGCAACATCACCAGGTTGACTTAACACTGATGCTGATCTGGAACCATTAGCACAAAACACAGTCATCGCCGTGTCAATACAGCAGACACAACACCTATACTACACGATACACTGATTATAGCAGAAATGATCTTTAAAAAACTGAATTTAACAACTGAATGAAACTGCAAAGAACATGCATTGATTAAAACCAGAATAAAAGGTGCTGGTGGCATTTTTATGGAAAAGCATTCAGGAAATGTCCTCATCATGGAAAACTGGGACAACCCATTACTGAGTAACCAGCACAAACGCATTTGACTGCGAGACACTATGATTTAGCCAATCAGAAGGCAGTCTACCTCTTAATCAACTTTTAGATTTGGGTTTTGCTGACATGCATTTACAGGGTGAGATTTTTTTTTGAGGGGGGGGGGGGGTTACAGTGGCTAAGTCTGGTGGAAGTTAGCGTGACTGTCAATATTGCTTACAGCACCTTGTGGAATGTCAGTGGTCAAAAAATAGCCTTAGACTGTGTATAGCATTTAAGGGTGTGCTTAACATGTTAGTAATGTGAAATATATATATACTTCCATAACTGCTTATATTGAAGCATATCTGGTGGTAAATGTAATAAGTGAAATGCAGACTCATAGGCTTAAGGAGACACTTGACTACATACAGTAAGTTTTCAATGAGAGCAGATAACAGAAAGATCCGTTCAGTTTATAAGTGCATGGGGTTGTGATTAGTTTCACCATTGGAAACCGTGATGTTGGGTCACCTTACACTGTAGGCAGACATTTTGATACTTGAGGTTCTGTCTGTCAAGCGTTCATAGGCACTACTTTAATCCCATGAGCATTGATGTACGTGAGCAGCACTTTGGCTCGTCTCTCAATTACATCAATGAGTTTTTCAATACCTTGCCGGCCTCCCTGACTCTCCCAGTACTGCTGATCCAGGAACAGAGACTGCAGAAGCTTTTCCCTGAGACGCTGAGACCTCAACACTGACACAGACTGATCTGGTAGCCTGATGGAGGAAGAGTGAAGAATATAGAAAACAATCAAATATATCTGAATGAAAAATAATCAGCTTTCATTATGCTACTGATATTACTTTGTCATGTGAGTTAATATGAACAGCACTTTTAAAATACACGTTAAATCATTTTAATACATTTAAACCAGTTTAAAATGTATTTGTATTTAAATGTATTTAAAATATTTGGTTAAATTCTAATAAATAAAACTGAAACTAATTGCACCATTGCAATAAAACTAGTCAACAGTGATGATATAGTATTATCAGAAGAAACTAACTCAAAAACATACTGTATATATATGGATATATAAATGTGTAATGCTCAGATAGTGTTAACCCCCCCCCATTCATCCACCATTCTATTTAATTTGTTACTCTATAAGCTAGCGTTCCCAGAGGTATCATTACAGCAATGCTAACCTTGGCTCAGACAGCACGTGTCAGATTGTTGGTGTGTGTGTGTTTGCTTGCGTCTTCAGTGGTGTGGTGGTGTTGCCTTACTGAAATCCAGAATTGTTCACATTCCGTAGTTAAAGTTTATTAGACTGAATTACAAATGACCGCAGATGAAGATGCGCAAATGACTGTTTATTAAAACACACGAGTCACTCATAGACTGAAATAATACTTTTATAATAAATAATCATTCTGGACTTTCTATTAACAAATACGTTCACAATAAATTAAAACACATTATGTGGATGAGTTCAAAAAACTTTCACAGCATCTCTGCCAATGAGGAATTACTTGACTTGTCACTTGACTTGACACAGAATCATTATCATGTGATCCAAATGAAAGGCCACATGGTCATATGTAAATTTGAACATTCTCTGTAACACGGTCTGTATGTTTATTCCAGGTTTACTTACTCTGTAATCCCTTCTAGTAGTCTGAAATCCAGATTCTCCTCATCTCGGTCAAAGTAACTCTTGTTGCTCAAGAAAACCAGACGATGTGGATCATGTTTATGGTGGAAAATGCGTGTCAGCTCTGTGCTGTCCTTGTCTGTACATTCTCCATGGTGACCAAGCTCAACACAGGTGTCCTCTGGGCGGGGCTTGAACCCACAGCAATTTCCATCCAAACGTTCATAAATCTGAAAAGAAACACATTCCTACTTTATTTGTGTTGTAGGGATTTAATAATCTAGTTAACTAATTAAAAATCTGTTGCATA
>JAZGTJ010001332.1:5880-40833 GCA_036877575.1 Botia almorhae | reverse complement strand
ATATAGCTTTCCTGAATGCACGTTGCATATCTACAAAGCTACAGATACAGTGTGTTAAGCGGAGTACCTGCAGGAGGAAATCAAAGACTGCCAGCCTGCTCCATTCATGATAATGGATGGTGGTGCAGCTCCATTCTGGTTTAGGAGTGACTCCTTTATACCAGCACTTGTGCTTGAGAGAGGCTTGGTAAGATCCCCAGCTTAATCTCTGAGTGGGTTGATCTGAATTAACTACTGGTATTATAGATGGATCCCACAAAACCACTGGACAAAACTGGCCATCTGAAGCACATATACGTGACATTTAGTAGATAACCAGCAACATCAGTTATGCTCAATATACACTAATGCCACACATGAACATTTCTGGTACCAATGTAATTTTAGCTAGAATGTATGAAGTCAGTTCTCCGTTGAAATGACAGTCATACCTTTTTAAATGCTAAGTACCCAAACGAAATGCGTTTTATATGTTTTCTTTAGTCGTTTAAATTTCTGTGTAACGTATACAAACAAACATTATACCTCCAAGAGAGTGAAATCTTCGGCTCACAGTAGGCAAAGTTCTGTTGATTCCCAAAATCCTGTCGAGATGAAACGCGAACACTTCACTCGCGTCCAGGGGACGCTTGATAACGCCGCAACATTTGGGACACTCGTCGTCCGTGCGATTCGTCTCACTTTTAAATAAAATCATAGATGAGAAAACCCGAGTCGTCACTTCTTCAATGTGCGTGATTGTACTGTCCGCTAGAAAGCGCATCGCCGCGATATCCTCATTGCTGAACCACGGAGGAGCTCTTTGACTGTATATCCTAATAGATGAATGCTCGCTGCCAACATGTCGGCCCATTTTATTTAAATGCTCCGCATATTCAGAAAGTTTCCACGATTTGACATTGGTGTTCGAATTTTGCCCATCGTCCTTGTTCGCTTTCTCCTGCGTGCCATCCTGTGGGCCTTGGTGTTTTACCTTAACTTTCTTTCTACGTAGTTTCGGTCGTATAGTGCCTCTGATGTTAGCCGGTTTGTGGCGCTTAGATTTTAACGTTATATACACCACATTGGACCTAGTCGGAGTAAGAGATTCATTCGCCTCCACGTCCTTCACCCCATCAGTGGTGTCCTGCTTGGTTTTACTCTGGAAATGCGCGCTGTTTCCTGCCCAAAGATCCGGACGTTTGTCTCGACGAACAGTGTGATTAACATGAACGGTAAAAAACAAATAAACAAAACACACAACAGCTACAAGCAAATATTTCCTGACGGAGGAATACCTCTTACAGCAGTTCCACACCCTCAAAAACGATATGGAACAATAAATCAGAGCGTCACCGATATTTCCAGGACGGCTTGAATGCGTATCCATTGGACCGAGAATTTGCGCATGGTTAAGTAGATTTCCTTACTTCCACAATGGCGTATGTGTCGTTTACATATTGCCAAGATGGTACAGAAGGAACTTCAGACTGCCCGTTTAGCTCAAGCTTGAATGAATGGAGACATCTGATCGGCCGAGGTAACGGTCCCAAATTGACAAGAATGTCGCTTATCCTTACACCCCATCTACACTGCGACAAAGAGACGCGACAAAACTAAAAAGCAACTATTATAAATAATCAAAAGTCTACACTGCATGTGCACGTTTAATTTACCCCGGCCTTAACTTTGTAAATATTCTTGTATTCGTAATCGAGTATAAAAGTTGTGGTGGTGACAGCTCGCATATAAATATTACATTGCTTTAAAACAGCTTCCTGTTACAACTCTTGTAAAAATCCTAATTCACGTTCAATCATTTAGCAGATTTTTGTTCATAAGGACCTACAAATGACGAATAGCACATCATTTACTCTTTAATTAATTTAATACAGAACGCAATTACAGAAATACTAATGGTTTCCACCTAACCATTACAAACCATAAGTCAGTTACCATTACAAATTCCTTTTTGAAGCATGCCCATTATTGTTTCCACTAAAACCATAACGAAATTCCTTCATGTAGTGTTTTGGGCAAATTGCTTTCGAATTTGATGGTTTCTATCGTTATTATTGTTATTGTTCCATTAACCCATAGTTCAGTCAGGAAGCCCTCACAAAACAAATTACAATAGCACATTGTAAGGAAGAAGCGATCTGTACACAAAGTTGTCAAATCATTTAAATTTATAACGATTTTGTGGTATGATGATATGTGGAGCAATAAAACGTATTGACGTGCACTCCAGTAAATAAGACTAAAACAGATGAAACACCATTCATATTATCGTGCTATCGTAATTAACTGTTTTTTGATAGCAACTTAATCTGCCCCTGCCTGGGATAAATTACTGGCACTCAATTATTTTAAATTGTAGGCAGAGGACAGTACATATGCAAGCATAACGCGCGCACGTACGCACGCACACGCGCACACACAAAGTGCTACAGCCGGTGGCCAGAAGGGGAAACTGTTTTTAATTCCAATAAATACGTGTGAAATTACAAAACACTTAACTCATTTTTCACAACTTTTGGTTTACAATGCAAGGGCTACGAACGTGTAAATTGCACCAGGACTGGAAAGCAGTTGGAAATGCCTTTTTCCAGGTGATTTAGTTCCGGTGTTTTAGTGACTGCAAATTAAGTCTGACAGAAAAACTACTTGGTTAAAGCTGATCCGCCATTGCCATCTTGTGGTAATATAATATACAAACTCAGAGCTTCGAATAGGCAGTCAATATGGACCCCGCCAGGACAACACAAGATGCCAAAGCAAACATCATCAAGTTCCCGAGTCCCTAAGGAAAAAACATTCTTCAGTACTTTTACATTTATTTTGTTATTCTTGCTGGCAATGAATCAATAGCAAGATCAAATTTTAATATAAATGTAAAATTAAAAGGTATTTACATTAAAAAAGGTTCAGAATTAACATGAAACTTGCAAAAGCTGTACAGATGTTATTGCACACACGTTTTACTTAAAGGATTACAAAGTACGCGAAACACCCCAGAACCGATTCAGAACAACATTCATGTTCATTTGAGAGTCGGATATAAAATGAAAACTGACTGCTTCTTGTTACTTACTTTCACCTCTTTAAATACAACACTTCCCCACAGAGCAGCTACTAGACCATAACCCTGAAAAACAAAGCAAGGCATTATGTCATTACTGGAGACATGCGATGCAAAAAAGCGCATGAAATGCAGTCATTATGCCAGTTATAATGCGCAATACTTACCGCATTAATTATTGGGAACGTGATGACTGCGCTAAGGTAGTAATTTGCCATAAGCCAGGCGTAAGTGGCTATTCCCCACATGAAGCCACTTAAGAAACCTGCAATATAATAAATAGAAGATGGAAAATGTGGGCTGAATATTCAGAGGTACCGTGTTTAATGGCAGACAGTAATCAAATGTCTATGAAAAGTACACCAGCCACTTCACTTTAAGTTAAAAGGACATGATGCATTTTAAATTAATACGCGTCGATATTTCTACATTAACATGTACAAGCAGCATTACTGGGCAAGATGGCTTTGGGATAGATCCGAGGCCTGTTTCTCATAGCTGCGCAGTAAGCAAGAAAATACACTGTGCTCATGAGGAAAATTCCACTGTAATGGGCAAAGCAGTAATCAATTTCTGTAATGAAAAAACAAAACATGCTAGATTAGCCACTAAAACATTTGTTGGCATTGAGCAGCAACACAAACATACTGTTATACATTCATCTCGGTCATGCAAACATACCATTCTGACTGGATCCTGTGAACATGCTGGAATTGGCTGTGGCATGGACTTTAATGTAGAAAACAGGAACGAAAGAACAGCCATAGAGGACACCTGAAAATATGGCCAAGATGCAGCCACTGTAAACAAGAGGATCATCATAAAATCAGAGGATTTTATCTTAGAGATTTCACAGGACTTAACACCAAAAGCCGAAAAGACCATACGATCTTAAATTGTACAAATCACAAACAAGTGCAAGATGCAGAAGTAATACTAGACTTCTCATGTCTGTGTGCTGGTTTCTAAATTGTATGTTGTACTGGAAAAAGCAGCATGTATATGAACTATATGTCTGGGAAATGTTTGGGGAAATTAAAAAATTAAGTTGAAAGGGTTACAGATACTTACAACACTCTCTTGCTCCTTGGTGAAATTGTGTCCACCCATGAATCACTGAAGCTTGAGTTATCAGAATTTAACCTCTAAAAGAAAGAAAGAAAGAAAGAAAGAAAGAAAGAAAGAAAGAAAGAAAGAAAGAAAGAAAGAAAGAAAGAAAGAAAGAAAGAAAGAAAGAAAGAAAGAAAGAAAGAACGAACAGTCAAATATGAGGCAAAAGATACCAAAAATATTGTACATAATATCCAAAAACTCTTAATGCGGAAAACCACTAACAAACTCACCCTATCATCAATCAACAGAGGCATGACTTCAGTAGATGAACGTTTTTGAACATCACTTTTCACAAAGAAGAATATGATGGCACTGAAACAAAGACATGACTGTTACAGAAAAACAACAGATTCACAACAGATTCAATGGGTTTTTCTCACAACAAATAAACAGACTAGAACGTTTTGATTCTATATCCTTCAAAATCAAATGGAACTGTGGATCCAATAAAACTTCACTTCAGGTCTAACAAGGACATTTATCCTTGCCTTACACACAATATTGCATTTTCAATTTGATTTACAATCACAAAGATGGACTAGAAAACCTTTCTGAATGTAAAAAAAATATCCATGTCCATATTTAAAAGGCGTGTTCGGAGTGTCTCTTTTCCATAGGTGTGGCTCTCAGCCAGTTTAGGCCTGACTACCTAAGCCTTCATACACTTAATATCTTCTTGATGGTGTTTTGCATGAAACTGTTCAGTACATCTTTCCCCTACCTAAGCAGGCAAAGACCAGCGCCACAATAATTGAGTATGGGTTTGGATACTTCCTCTTGATGCAACCCAAACCAGCCAAATCTGGAGAGACAGGATTTTAAAACGTTAGATTAATTCTGCGTATAATGAGAACCATATTACTTAAACTGCAAGACCTTCCTAATCCACCTGCTTCAGAAGCTAAATCTTTAAGATTGACAGAAAGACAGATAGATAGAAAGAAAGAAAGAAAGACAGAAAGACAGATAGATAGAAAGAAAGATAGAAAGACAGAAAGATAGAAAGGCAGAAAGAATCTTTGCTTCATAAGCCAAATCTTGCTAGTATTTATGGTTTAACATTAGACATCCAACATCAAGCAGGCTTACCTTGAGCTTGCCCATCCAATTAGCAATCCACTAGATCCCCAAAGCAAAATTCCAAGTCCAAGGCCAATAAACTTCACAACTGGGACAGCGGTTATATTTCCTGAGAGAAACATGAGTTACCACAAAAAAAAAACACCCACGTGTATTAAACACATTCTGATTCACTCACACCCATACCAGTGGCCCAAATTGCCCCCCCAAGCATAGCTGCAGGATGGGCTCTGGAGGGGTGAAACAATATGTCAGCAACCAGTCCAACAAACCATATAGCCGAGCAGGACACCCACTGGAAAAACATTCCTGTAAAAACAACTGGTTTTCAGACAGGTGGTACAATTCACTGTTTGAAGGATAAGAATACAGTTGAACTTCTCACCATCTCCAGTATCTACTGTTTTAACAGGAACAAAGTTACTTCCATACAACAGTATTGCAAACACACACGCCACAAAGCCATAGGTTGTGTTTGTCCTGTGTTCTTCATTGGAGGAAACCGTCTCACCAGGGTTCCTGCTTGTGTGAGGGGGCTCTAGGCATTAAACAGAATTTATTTTGTATTCAAAACATATTAATTGTCAACTTTAAGATCAGGAAATCTTATTATGGTGTTAGTCAAAGACACAGATCTATAAAAACATTTAACCTGTTTTTATATATTGAATCTACCTTCAACTGACAATGTGCTACAGCATCTTACAACAAAAAGCACAATTAAAGCTACTAAAGCCATCAGCTTCCTCTCAGGTTTCACCTCAGTGACAGACACAAAACATTTGCCATTGTGGGAATGAAGTCGAGCGGTTTGTGGTAAACCAGCTGTCATTAATTGGTCTCACTATTCCTCCCTGCTTAGTGAACGCCAATTTACTGTCGTCACTAACCAATTAACTCATTTTCAACTACAATTGGTTGGCAAACAGCGTTGGGTTGCAGTGTTCATAAAATATATCGCTAAACAAAATAATGCACCCAAAACAACAACAATACTGGAAATCAAGGCATGGAAATGTAAACAATTGGCAATAGGTTTGTGTTTAACAAACATGACAACTTTTGTTCCTGTGAGCTGTTTGAAAATGTATAACATCTACCAAGATTTGATCCTCTCTCTTGTATTAAAACATATCTCCGCTTTTTATTCGCTTTAAAGTCGTTTCACAAGTTATGTTACTACACTTTACCTCAACTGTAGACTCATTTCGTTGTAGTTTTTTGTGTTTAGGATGTGTTAAATGCACCATTAGGCTTCAATAGGTGGCGATCACGTTCAGCCTTGTTTTACGATACCGTTGTACAAACGAAAAACTACCCAATGGCATGGAAACACTATTTGTCCTGCAGTCCTCATTCAACGTTAACGCAACAATGCATGCAATTATCTTTTTTTATTTTGGTTATGTTGTCTTGTTACAGGCTGTAATATTTGGTAAAGTGCTAGAAAACGTGTAGTCAGTGTTCAGTAAATTAATGTGGTTATTTTTTGTACGATCTTGCAGTCGTGCGGATCAATTGAATGTTACACTTGTAGTTCGGTAGTTCCAGCATGTCAGGTGTCACACTTGTTCTGTCTGTGGTAACGGTGGCGGGATTCACTGTAATAAAAGTATGAGGTTGCCATGGAAACTGAGGGTAAGGTAAGAACAAGGGGAAATGCTGACTGATTAATGTTAATAAACTTTGAAGGCGTTTAGTGTTAAAGCATTCCTCAATTTGCAAAACTCTGGATGAGACCATATGCTAAATCCGTATGTTTTCTAAGGCGATCAGATGCAAGGCATCTGACAGTTGCCTGGAAACCAGGAAAGTGACTTTCCGGGAGGAAATGGGTGTTGCTCCACCCAAAGCAAGTGAAATTTGCATTAAGGTGGGTCCACTAAGCAACACACTGGTCATGTTAGGCTACATGTAAAATACTCTCTCTCTCTCTCTCTTTCTTTCTTTCTCTTTATCTCTCTCTGTATTTGCACAGTGATCAAGCTGTGAAATGGAGGTGCCACCCTGTATCCTAAACAAAACAGCAGAGACATATAAACGTAAAGAAACGAACTTACGAGAAAATGTCAACTACTGTCAAATGTGAAGTCTTGTAAATTTGCGCAAGGCTCCAGTAGGTGGCGCTCAGGCTGACCTTGAGTCAGTTTTGGCGCGGCTGCACAGAGACGTTTATAACTCATAAGTTGCACTTTGGTCCGCTGCAGTATTTGGCAATCATACAGAAATAACGTATTTAATAATATAGAAGATAAACAGTACAAAGTTCTCTCGTACCAGAAGGTCCTCTCCAGAGACCCGATACGAACGCAGTGTAAGTTATTGCTACAAACACACAAATACCCGCAAACTGTAAAATATTGTCACGGAGATCTCTTCGTTTCGTGCATGTTTAAACCAGGATGTGACTATTTTAATAGATTTTTAAAAGATGACAACAATGTTAAGCTGTTTTAGGTCAAGTGAAACATGCTTCGCAAATGTTTAAATATAAAAATGTTCTCGATCAGTAAATGATAAATCTATTTAAATTATGGGTGTAACATGCGTTTTTGATTTTATCGAATCGTCTTACGTTTTCAGGTTATCGTTAAATGATAATGATAATCGTGATGCTGTTTTTTACGGATTGTATCTTTAAAGGGAAACGTACAAAACCATTATTCAAGGATAAAGGTTTTCCTTGCTATTAAAACATTCTTTATAAAGACCTTCAACTGCGAGGCGCTGGCGTTTCATGGGGTGCAACCTCTAATGAAATTGAAGGCCAGGTAAAAAAAAATCGGCTTACAAAAGAAAAGGAAGAAGAAATCGTCCGTTCTTACAAAGACCTCCGTTTTGGAGAAATATGTGCAAATTTAGAGCAAAATAAGGGCCTGGTATGCTAGCTGGAGAACAGCATAAGGATGGTGCTGTTGAAAAGGCAGAGGTCATAGACTGTAAGATACCCCCTAACGTTACCTTAGGGGGTTTTCATTAAAAAAAGATAGTTTGATTACCTTTCCTTTCATAAAGCCCCTGTTGAAAACACTGTTATAAAACCATAATACAAATGAGGAATTTGCACTGTTACACCCCTAACAGAAATGCATCTTTATGACAGTGTGGTAAAGTACTACACAATGACTTGTCTGTAGCAGAGTCGAGGTAAAGTGGAATAGAATTAAGGAATTAATGTAAAATTGTTTTGTTTGGACGTTTTCAGTCCATTTCTCATTTTCTGTAACACAAGTTTCATGTTTTTGTTGTCATTTGTTTGGCGTTTCCCTCCGCTATGGTCTCCAACAGGTATTGCACAGTATTACCTGAGTGTGTTGTCATGGAAACTGAGGGCAAGGTAACAACATACTTCAAAGAAAGTTGTTCAAACACAATGAAAAGAATCACTGTAAGATCTTATCGTTCCTTCTCTAAGGTGATCAAATGCAGAGCAGCAGTTGCCTGGGAACCAGGAAAGACACTTTCTATTGAGGAAGTGGAGGTCGCTCCACCCAAAGCCCATGAAGTTCGCATTAAGGTGGGCCATGTTAGGCAACACCTTATCTATGTGAAGACTTAGTTAAACTTTTCATGTTAACTTTATTAAAATAGCACAAATTCCATTTATTACCAAAGATATTCCACGCCGACCTCCACAAAACACTTCCATACAGACCTCATTATGTGGACATTGCCATGCTGAAGCTGGGCTTTACCAGTTACTGTTACCACAAAATTGGAAGCACAAGCTCAGATTCCATCTGCACCAAATTAAATGATTATATTATGCAATTAGAGGGTACACTGCAGTAGTCATCTGACATCCAGCAAAACCCCTTTTTTTCATAAACTGATGAGGCTCTGCATTAATGTAAGATTTACAGCAGACTGATTGCACTGAAATGTGTAAATGCACCTTGATAGAGGCCATAGAAATTTTACACCATTACATTTTGTGGAATGTGTGCTTGAATTTACCTATCCGTCAGTAATGGTTTAAAACTAATGACCAAGTAATTGTTACTGATCAGTGTCGATCAATTAATCAGTTAGCAGCATCTGGAGTTTGTCACACAGACTGGACTTTACTGCATGAGGTCGGTAAGACCATGAATCCTCAGCCTTTTCCTTTGGTTCTTGGGCATGAGGGGGCTGGAGTGGTAGAGAGTGTTGGACCAGGTGTCACAAAGCTGTCAAAAGGTAAATCTGAAGTGTGCTTGCTAAAAAAAAAACATTATATACAAACATATTAAATGAATTTATAAAGTGTAAATTGATATTAAATATCTGTACTTGTAAATACACATTTTATCTCATGCAATGGATTGTTTGAAAGATTGAAATAGCAATAACACAGACGTTTTATATTGAATTGTTGTATTTGTATTGTATAAATGGTTGTATACATTTATATTGTTGTTGTATAAATAATTTTTATTGTATACATTTATTGTTGTATAATTATTGTATTGATGTGACATCTTTAACTTAACTAGGCATTTACCTACAGGAGATAAAGTTATTCCTCTGGTCGTGCCACAGTGTGGACTGTGTGAACGCTGCCTGAACCCAAAGACAAACCTCTGCACTAAAAACTGGTGATTTAATATAATTAAGTGATGACTTGTGATTTATTTTCATTGATTCATGAGGTGTGTCATCAAATGATCAATTACATAATGGTATTGTGCATTCTTCTCTACTGTCGTTTAGGGTGCAAACTCAGAAGTGTGTTCTTGCGGACGGCACTAGCAGGATCAGCTGCAAGAATCAGCAGATTTATCAGTTTATTGGCATCAGCACCTTCTCTGAATACACTGTTGTGCCAGAGGACAATGTCACCAAGATTCACCCGGACGCTCCACTGGACAAAGTCTGTCTGCTGGGTTGTGGAGTGTCTACAGGATACGGGGCAGCAGTGAACACAGGCAAAGTGGGTTTGTGTGTGATGTATGGTTTATGTCATTTAAAACAAGGACAAAAAGCAGTCCAATATCCCAGCACTCTTCCCTCTCCCAGGTAGAAGCTGGTTCTACATGTGCAGTGTTTGGTTTGGGAGCTGTCGGGCTGGCAGCCGTCATGGGATGCAAAGCTGCTGGTGCTGCCCGGATCATTGCCATTGACATCAACCCAAAAAAGTCTGAGATCGCCAAGAGGTTTGGAGCAACTGAGTTTGTGAACCCTAAAGACCACAGTAAAGCCATTCAGGAGGTGCTGAGGGAGATGACTAATGGCGGTGTTGACATCTCTCTTGAATGTGTGGGGAACGTGACTGTTATGGTAAATGCCAAAAACCAGGAGTTCGCCAAGTCCAATTTGCATAAAGCTTTTTGCAGACACTTTTATCATAAATGCACGACCAAGTGATTGTTGCATGAAGTCATACCGTTACATCTATAATCTAATCTATAATCTTCACACTAGAGAATCGCATTCGAGATTTAGAATATTTCTTGTGGCAAGTATGAAAAGCATGTCTTCAGTAGAGGTAGATATTTTCTAGAGATGCTTTCAGATGGATCTCCAGAGATGTAGGTCTGTTTCATATTTTGTTAGCATGTCAAATTATCTTAGTCATAGAACATTGTTGATGTGCATTTGTGTGCCCTGTGGTTAATTAACCCAGTGTCCTGTCTGCTCCTCAGCGGTCTGCTTTGGAAGCGTGTAGTCCTGCAGGTGGGATCTGTGTGATCGTGGGCTGGACTCGGGCAGGGGAGCTTACTCTGTCCTCTGAGGATATCCTGTTAGGAAGAACTTTGAAAGGCTCTTATTTTGGCGGTAAGAGACAGTAATCTGCTTTTAGCCACTTTATAGATATTCAGTCCAGATTTCAGTCCTCTGAAGAGATGATGTTTACGAAATGGGCTGCCTATGTAAATGTTACAGGTGCAACACTCAGTCGATGTACTATGTAGAATCAGCCATTGTCCCTTTTAGCAATTAGTCCCTGTTGGCAAGGTTTTAGGAAAGCTACTTCAAGGCACATTTTGCCGTAAAATGGCCGTAGTGTGTTGTGTTGGAATGAAGAAAAATCTGTACTAAAAACATTAAATGTCGTTATTTTTGCAGGTTGGAAGAGTGCAGACTCAGTGCCCAAGTTAGTGCAGGACTATATGAGCGGTCAGCTCCTGCTGGATGAGTTTGTGACACATTCACTGACTCTAGATCAGGTTAATGAGGCGTTTGATCTCATGGTCACTGGGAAAAGGTAAGTTCTGTGTATCTAATGATGGATTTGTATTGTGCTAATAAAAAACATTTTGCAATATTCTAATGATGTCCTCACTCTATTGACATCAGTGTGGACAAAATACTGTCTGATTGTCTTAATTAAAGGGATAGTTTACCCAAAACCATAAAATATTCCGATCATTTACTCATCCTTATGTCATTCCAAACCTATGACTTTTCTTCTTTTGTGTAACACGTTTCAACGGTTTTATTAACAACATAGTTCAGTATCTTTTATGTTCCTTAGCAGCACTTAATTTTTGAGCGAACTATCTCTTTAATATTTCAATTGCTTCATTTTCAACACATTAATTGCCTCACGTTGAGCACATTGAGTTAATGTTATGATGTAAGATTACCGCAATACTACATTTTGATCTCTTTTAGGAAAACGTTCTTAATCTGTCTTTATCTCTCTTTTTCAGTATTCGTTCAGTGCTCAAGATGTGAAATGAAAGTGACGTCTAATCTCATTACATTTACACTCCATGCTGTCACAAAATCTTGCGCGAGGAATCAATGTTGTTAAAATAGAATAATGTTTGAAACAAAGGTTTAGTGATATTGTGTGAAGTTGGGCATTTATTAAATGCTTGATAGTCTGGTTTAAAGGGCTGTTTACTAATGTTTATAAAGATCCTTTAAAACTGATTATCTAAAGAAAATAAAAACTCATATCACAGAGAGAAATATTAGACAGGCACCTTTAAAAACTGTCCTTTTTAAAGGAGTCTTTTAAAACTGATATTCAAAGCAATGTCTTTAATAAGACAGTTTCCATTCCGTTCCACACAATAAAGCTAAGTTGTTGTATTTGATTTGGTGTATCTCCTTTTTGTTAGCAGTAGATGGCAGGCTTGCACCGCGAAACCTTCCACATGCTCTGTCTCTTCTCTCAGTGTATAGCAGTAGTCAGTATTCCTCCTCTGCTGTCTGCTTTGAGACACATGGTGTACGGTTTCTCCAGTCTTAACTGTATCATTTCATCATGGCTTCACTCTGTATTTTAAGTTCACATTTTCATTTCGCACCGTTACAGTCCAAACCAGTGTGACGCCATTCGCATAAACATTTCACATTATTGCCCTTTGAAACCACAATCCACCGGGTCTCGTCTACAATATGATCATCTGACCCCTCATTTTGGTGGGACATGTTCTGTGGGAAAGAAGCCTCCAGAAAAACAGAAGTTTTGTCATGGGGAGACGGATGGGTCCACGTCACGGGGGTCGAAAAAACACACGCAGCTGATCACGGGCTGCATTTTGACCTTGGTAATTTTATATATTGATTTAATACAGCGCGCTCTTGAGGGTTACAATAGCAGTTGTGGCCTGTCAGAGGTAGAGACAAAAGGCTGGCTGGGGAAATGCCTATCCATGATGAACTGGGATAGCTGTCCAGCAATTTGCTTTATTGTAGTTTCATTCAGATCAAATGAATGCTCTTGGCACCCCCCCATCCCCCATTTTTATGTAAAATGGAAAATGAGCTCGGTCTCACGTTTGCCCCCTCCCCCTGCCATATAGTGCTATCAATCAGAAAGATTTCTTTTGGGCTCTATTGAAGGATTGCTGAGAAAAGGAGATGTCAAACTAGCAGAAAGAAGACAAGTGACAACAGGTGCTTTTTCCGTGTGCTCATTGGTGAACGCTGGGAATTCTGTAGGGAAACATTTTAAATGGTGATAAATATGGGAAGTCTCTCCCTCTCATGTTCCTTTTTCTCAAAAATGTCACTTTAGCTTACAAGAAAAGCTTACAGATATATATATATATGGTATGTAAATCTATTCAATTTAGCCATTGATTACAAAGAAATGTTTGTGCAAATAGTTTGTTTGGTTTACATCCTTATAGCTTTCATAATAAAGCTGATCAACTTTCCTGCATTCGAATGCTGTTTTTAGGGCAATATATGGAAATATTTGCCTTATAATCAATTATGAAAATTGTATTAAAATCATTCAATGGCAATTTGAATAAATAACAAGACCGTCAAAGAGATGACAGCCTTTATTATTCTTGTTACTCCAAGTTGATTGACAAAAAAGCAATGGCGTATTGGATTCTAATGAGTAAATAACGAATTGTCCTCTATGCTTACCATGACAGATATGAGACATTACTTTCATGTGAGCTCGGTCCAGACAAATATCAGGCATTTAGCCTGCCAAATGTGCAGGCATCCGTGCATCATTCCGACAGGCACGACAGCCTCATAAGGAAAATTGACAAACAACGGAAATGCCAGCATAGGTAAATATTGCTGAGCAAATATAGCCTGGAAGGGAAAAATGTCAAAGGGGCTGAGTTGCCTTCCTCAATATTTAGATGAGGATCAAAAGATTTCTCCCTTAATTATTATATTTAATGGGTGGGTGGGTGGTTGTGTGTGTGGTGGGGGGGAGGGCACTAGTATGTTTGAATGACGGCTAGAGACCGTGTAGTAGAGTGCAGTAGATCTTTGTGCTAAATTACCTTGGTCGCCTCGGAATGTTGTGGAAGAGTCATAAGATGGTCATAAGAACATCTATAACCAATTATTATATCCGCACAATTCATTTTGTACCCAATATTATTTTTAAAGGTCAAGTCTTTTAAAAAATTGCATGGACTCGGAAAAAAAAGAAAAGCCAGTCAGTTCTCAGGTGTGTAGAACAATAGTTCGGTTAACCAAATAGTCAAAATTGTCCGAACATTGAAAACTTACAATCAGACTGAAGGAGTGATTAAAATCTTTTAAAAAATCTTAAAAACCGAGGAGTCAACGTTTCAGCTCATGCTTTGTTCAATGCTTATAGTAAAAATCTCACTCTTTTTAGACACAATTACAAACTGTTACCAGCTAAGCTGATTACCAAAACCAATCATAGAAATACAAATAAAAAATGCATTACACAGCAAAACCAAAACAAATTAGACAAACACATGGAGAAAACAAAAAAGTATTTGGTTAAGAAAACCATTTACAATTGAAATAACCTCAAAAAACAGAACTGTCATGTAAGTTAGGTGGGATTGTGTAATAGTAAAACAGCAAGTTTTTACAGTGTAAACTGGGTGACAGGATGAGCGATGACAGACACACTGGGTGTGGGCCGTCATGTGGCCTCAAGCCACAATGAGGTATTTGTTCATACTTTTTTATACATTTTTCATTTATTCATAATATGAACATAAAACATTAAAAACGTAGAAGTACCATGTACAATATAGGGAATGTTTTAGCATTCAACATGAAACCCAATCTGAAACTGTTTTAACAAAATTGTCAAGGTCTGTTAGACTGCACAGTCCTGCTGAGGTAAACCATGCTAAAGAAATGACAGCGCAACCACACAATGCAGAATCTGGGCCAAAATCCATCAAGTTACGCAAACTGAAGGATTTCAACAGGCATCTTGTGATTCATTTAATCTAAATGCCATTTTACAAAAGCCATTAGCGTGAAATGTAAATCAATTTGGCAGTTATTAACGCCATTTATTCCACAGGTAAAACAAGGTTCGCGATCCTCAAGCAACAAAGACTTTTGAGTCTTTTGATGTCGCCTTGTGCGAGTATAAACAACCGAGCCTTCAAATATGAATGTGTCCTTGATTGTTTAAATGTACATTTAAGCAATTTGTTTCTGTGGTGCTGAGTGAAGCATCAAATAAAGTTCTGGTTGTTTCTATTATTTGGCGTTTCTTTGCTTTGCGGGGCGCACATCTATCTGGTTTTCTTTCATGTGTTATTCAGACCTAAAAGGGTTTGGCACAGAACATGAACAAACACAACCTCAGGATTGTCTTAACTGATGGAACGCTCAGCCTCAGTGGCAATGATCACCTGAGAGAGAGAGAGAGAGAGAGACTGGCCTAGTTCAGATCAACACAAAGCCCAAACTGCCATGGAAGAATGCATTCCTAAGTCAGGGAAAAGACCACCCTAGTGGAGGCCCTGTTTTAGCAGTAAATCCGGGCCATTAGTGTTAATGCCAGCCAATGCCTCAGACATCCCCAGCCTAAAGCTCAACACAGCAGACCCAGCTGCCCTAGCAAGGGAAAGCCCTTATCAAATGTGCCCTAAAGGGTTAGAGGAGGTCAGCCATACTGAAGCTGAACACCTGCAGTCAAGCGGATCTCATTGTCTTAAGTTGGTTGAAATTGGATTAGCAAAAACCTGTTTGGCCATTTTTAGGAAGTTTAAAGGAATGGATTGCCTGAAAATAAAAAATTCTGCCGCTGTTGACATTTTGCGTGTCGTTTCAAACCTGTATATATATATATATATATATATATATCTTATATTTCCTTCTGTGCTGTAAGTCTTATACATCTTCTGAAGTCTTAACATTAACTCTTATGGGATCTGAAATCAAATATGGCGCCTATGGATATCTGACAACAGTTTTCATTTCCAGATTTTTTTCAGTTTTTTTCCACCCATCATATTTATTTTACTGCTGAAATGTCTAAAATTAAAAACCCACCCATTCTGTGTCATTTAAAGCATCCTCTCATTCCAATGGGGTGACAATATCTGTGAGTACAGAAATCTCAAGACAAAGCTGCAGTTTGTTTGTGTTGATGACATGCTAGTGCTTCTGTATTTGAGGGATTGAGGTCATGTTGTGTAACAGCTCTGAAGGAATACAAAAACACCCATATACACCCCACCCAAGGGGAGGGATTGCATGTGTGTATGTGGAGCAATTATGCGACTGCTGTGTTAACACACTCCGTCTGGCTTCTAAATATGAGGACAGGTCTAAGTGGCTTTAATTTAAGAGCTGACTCAAACTATAAGTTTTAACTGTACTGACACACAAGCTTGCCTAACTAAATTTAAATGCACAGTGAAGACCACCAAATACAAGTTTGTTGCAGTGTGCTAGTTTTAAACAAAAAGGATAGGAATAGAAAAGGAAATACTCAGCTAACAATTTTAGATTGTAAGAAAGTAACAAAAACATTACAAAATTTGAGTTATTTTGCCGTTCTAGGAACGTGTAAAACATGCAGTATCTTAGAACATTATTCAAAAACATTTTTTTAATTCGGTAACGTTTAAAAAATGTTCCACCAACTAATTACTAAGAGTAATGGTTTTTATATATGATAATTACTGTTCTACTAACAATATTGCAAGGACATTTTTGATAACATTGAGAGAACTTTTAAAGAACGTTATCCAACGTTCTAAGAACATCCTGTTCGCTTGTTAGATGTTTAGGCCCAAATAAATAAAAGGTTAGCGACACTTTGTCTACCACCCACACAACAGATACAAACACTGCAAGCGACTCTTTGAATATATGCTGTCTGTTACCTTCAGTTAAGATGGCTTTAGGTTCAACAGCTCATTGTCTTAAATCTTACACCGTATGCTGCTTAGAGAGTTCCAATGGATTTGTTCCTTTATCTGCTGATCTACAGACCTTAAGATCTTTAATGCTGATTTTAGAGCAAGAGAGACTGTTTTAAAAACATATCTTGAATATATTTAAATGGAAGGTCAAAGTGTGTATAAATAAAGGAGAACAGTGTTACTTTAAGGCTCAAATTGAAAACCAGCATTTATTAAATATAGACGTTTGCTTATGGGGGAAGAATGTGTGTTTTAACCTCATACTGTGAGTGACGTCTGGGGCTCTGTCTGTTTAATAAATATCGAACGCTTCCCCCTCAGGTGGTCGCAAGCCTTTCCCCATTTGTGCTTGCTTACACTTTAAAATCCCTAAGAGCAAATAGAAGCAGCAGCAGATTTGCTTAATATCAAGTCAGCCACAAAACACACACCCATGAAATGTCACCACGGTCCCCAGGTACAAAGTCGAAATATAAAAAAGTCAAACAAGCGGGGTGCGAGGCTTGTGGAAGTTTAAAAAGTAGGTCTACGCACACGTCGTCGCAACTCATTACTTGCGCGCACGGAGCTTATCTCATGAGAAGACTAATATCTACAGCATGAAATAAGAAACAAACAAACAAAAACTTTTGTTTAATTGACAACATTTGAGGTTAAGGTAATTTAGGTGGCCTTGGTGCGCACAGAATCAGTAATGAGGCACTAAAAGAGGACCTCCTCAGAGGACCGCTAATAAAGAAGCCATAGTTAATCTTTTAAACAAACATTCATACTCCACTAACAAGCTACATGCTGTCACATCATACATAATGTATATTTTCTCACTCTACTGAAACCCACTTTTGACTTTCAGTGTGCACTTGAGTTCAGTTCGTAGCCAAACGCATCTCGTTCTCTGCGCGCTCCATCCCTTCTTTGGGTAACTTTAATTAGCAGGGGTCTCAAATAGCGTCTCTCACGAGGGGCGATGGACTAAATTCTAAAAACAAACAGAGCCACACTGACTTCCCGTTCTCCGTCTTTTTATCTCCTCCTGGCTGGCCTGGGCAGCCAGTGGCACAGAGCAGCAGAAGGGGGCCACACATGGTGTAAGTAAACACTCATAATTGCATTAGATCCCCCCCTGTGAATATGTAATGCCTCCTCAATACCAGAGTGCTGGGGGACAGATCCTTCACTTTCAGTGAGTCTAAAGACCATCTTCTTGCGTGAGAACTTTCTTTACCTGTTTGCCACGCAAGATGTGCAAAAAAATGTAGTGATGTAATGATGAATTCAAAAGAAGTATTATTCTATCTAAGAGTGTTTAAACTAATAATAATAATAACTTTACATCTAAATATTGGATTTAAAGTGTACTCACGCTCCATGTATTCCCTCTCAAAATCACTATATACCTTCCGCTCATCCATTCTGCCTAGAATCTATTTTTTATTTCATATACAAATAAATATATATTATTGGGTTCTCTGTTTCACTAAGCAATTTTGCTAGATCAGAGTAACTATCAAAGTAAAACAGCAGTTTTGAAAGTGGAAAAGTCATAATCGTCGTTATCAAAGTTAATTTACAACAAAATATGGCAAATCTATAGCCGTGTGCACAGGTGTGGATGCTTTTTTGTGGGTAAGATCAGAGGGCCAATTCAACACCAGGGCAATGCTGAGAGCCCCCTCACAACAGAAAGCTGATGAAGGCATGGGCTGCATTGTTTGTGTGAGGGTGGTTTAATTTGGGAGGTTTGTGTCAGAGAAGATAAACATGGCCCAGATCCTCTCTGTAATAGGGGATTTATTGGGTCCTCTGGAGCTCAGATTGAAAGCTGGGCTTATGTTTGTGTTTTTAAGAAAAGCTTACGTACAGCTTGTGTGACACTAAATACATCATTTTCCTCTTGATTTGGACCTTTATGTTTTTTGGTCTCTTTACCCAAACCAGTAAAAGGGATTATCAACATAGACTGTGTGTATCTATGTTTTTGTTACTTAATGTATATGTTAGGGAAAGTTCTTACAACCTAGAATTGTTAGCAGGATAGTAAATATCGAGTCTATTATAATTAAATCCAAATAAATCCAATTCTTTGAGGTGAGACTCGTGCCACTTTTAACTGTTCAGTTTGTGTGATTGGGTCCCACCCATCCTGTCTGTACCTCTGAAGGATTTGAGGTCTAATCCAGTCACGCTGGCCCTCGGGGCATCTCCCTCCCCTCTCTCTGTCATACCCAAACATCTGCCCCGACAGGTAGCCTCATCAAAAGAGCTCACAGCTCACCTGGTAAGAGATCCTGCCCCAAAAACATGCGAGACCACACGTCAATCAAAAATAGCTGCGGCGAGGTCACAGTTACACGTCTGGAAAGACAGTTTTCAAAAGCTGATGTGTGGTTATCACTGCTGTAAATGTTTACCTTGAGGCCCAATGAGTCAGCAAGGACTAAAGCCTGAGCCAAATTTTCCTGTGTGTCGGTTGGAAACTGTATTTCGGTTACTGTGGAAACACAGAAGAACTACAGCCTAGTTGAAACGTAGTATTAAGTCGGTTGTGTGTGTGTGGGTGGCCGGCGGTGAGCATGTCTTTGGAAGGCTTACATAAGCACCTTAGCCTTGGCCCACAGCCCTAAAGCCACCCACAGAGAGGTGTGCTTAATGTAATTGTACACAGGGTGTTAATTACCTGAGTCACAGGTAAACTCTAATGGAGACATAAATAGCACAGGCAGTTGCTGAAGACAGATTGCCCTGGATTAGAATTCTTTAAACACTGAATGACAAATATTTTGTGTGTGATCTTAGGGACAAAGAGGATCGTATTGCTAATCAAACTGAAGAAGGCATCAATGCCCATTGTGTTTTGCTTAATGAACGCTGAGCTAATAGTAATCATGAGTAAATATTGGCAGGAAGCACGTGAGGTTGCCACACTGCTGACAAACAGAAAGGTCTGTAGAGGAATATAGTGAAGAGCATTTAAAATAGTTTACAAGAATTAAACTGTACAAAGGACATCAATAAGAAATCTTGGCAAAATGTTGAAAGTGCCTCATTAAAAAAAAATCCTCATTAAAAAAGTTTGACACCTAATGAAATGAATACATGGGATTTTTGTACACTTACATGAGATGAACAAATGCAGTCATAGTTAAATTCTACACGGTTAACAAGGTCAATTTACGACATGTTAAGGTCATTCGACTAGTCAAATAATACTCTGTTATCAAAAATAATAAACCTTCTGTTATCAGACACTTAAATTATTCACGACTGTGATACTGTATATACACAATAGTATGGCTAACCTGAGCCATTTGGGTCAGTGCGCAAATGATTGCACATTTAATAATCAAGTTGTGCTTTTGAGGGTAGATTTCCCAAAGAGAAGAAATACAGCAAAACATAAAGACGTACACACCCTCTAAACAACTAAATCTTGCAACACACATTTGATATTTAGTTTTAATCTACAGGTACAGCTCTAACAATAATGACAGGCGTTGTAAGTGTCGTATAAGCACACGGGGGAGCTAAAGCGCAAAGAATCAAACCTACAGAGCTTTGAGAGAGGCGAGTCACTACGACAACAGTTGCCTGCGAGAAACAAGGGAAGAGAAATGAAATAATAAACGATAAGAAGACTAGAGAATGTTGCACTTGAAAATATATGTTGTCCTGTCGCGGTGGATAGATACAAGAAGTGAATGCATTTGGAATGGAAAGATTCATTCGAGTTCCCCAAATAGAAACGTGGTGCCTGTGAGTGCGCGCGCGCGATGTGTAATTTAGTGCGTCATTATTCCGCCCTTGATTCGGTTCCAGGTTTTCCACAGGATAATAATGTCAGCCAAACTACACAGATGGAGCGTACCACACAAACAATGGGAAAAGTAAATGTCAAAAGTGTCAGCAGTCAGCGTGAGTGACTGCTAGACTTTAACAGTAATCTCGGCTGCCCGTTCGCCCCGTCGCCATGTATAAACCGAGCGCGATGTTCAACGTAGCCGCGTCGAAGAAGTCATTTATCAAGTTAAGTTCGGTATTAATGCTTTGAAATTTCGCCACAGCACAGTGAGTTACAGGCTCTGTGAATTATATCTTCATGCTCGAGCTAAAGATATACTTAAAAACCTGGAAAAATATGATAAACTTTTATGACACTTGAGGCGTAGGTTCAATGAAACCACAATAAATCTCCCATCATTCTGAACCAAAAAACAACACCAGGCCTTCACCAGATGACTATCAGAAGTGTGTGTGTGTGTGTGTGTGTGTGTGTGTGTTTCTACATGGATCCCTTGTGCACAAAAAGCCTCAGAGCAGGAAATCAGAGGTTTGTTTTTTTCCTCTCTTCTGTTTTAGTCCTTTGGGTTTACGTTCCCCCAGTAGAGGAAATAAAGACGTGCTTTATAATAGAAGGCCAGAAAAAGTTCTGTTTTAGCCTTGCGACTGGAATCAATAAAACAAGCACTGAATTGTAAGCACTGAATGCTTAGCTTACATGGGTGAATGATTAAAACAGTGATTTAAGCCCTGTTATGAAGTTAAAGCCATTTAATAAACAAAAGCAGCAATGTAGTAAAAATACATTACTGTACACCTAAGGCGTTTCTTAAATACATGATCTAACCTATCAAAAGACAACTAGGTTAGGGAGACCCAATCACTGCCAACCTGCTTTATAATATTACATTATTGACAGCCAAGACAGTTAGTCCACGGGTGACAGAGTGCCTTTAATTTTGTGCTACATCTGTTGTAATACTATAGCTCCTCTCATACACTGATGGTAGACTGAAGTGAAGTCAGTGACCTCATGCTAAGCAAAACAACGAGTCATATTAAAGCATTGAACAAATTAATTAGAAAGCAAAAATATAAGAATATAAGAGGAATATAAGAACGGGGTTCACATGTCAGATTGCCAGGGTGGAGGAACATCCCAGCTAACAAGGTTAGGTTGTAAAAACATTTCCCATTTTGATTTAAGTAAAAGTTTAAAAAAAGTTCTAGGAACGTTTAACGTCCAGTTTTTTAGTTTTTTAGTTTTTTAAATTGTATTAACATTATTTCTTGGTTATAGAATGCTGTTCCACCAACAATTTAAGAATAACGTTTTTGTAGAATACCATTATACTAATGTTACTACAAGATAACTGATATCTTTGATAAGAGAAGAATGTTAGAATAGAATGTTAGCCAACATTCCGAGAATGTTTCCTGTTTGCTGGGACATGACCTTTCTCCTTGCCCCCTTTTTCCCCACCCACCAAGGGTAACGAATCATGCTTTGATGCTCAATAAGAAGGGACACATGCCACAGCCAGGAACACGAGAGGGTGGAAGATGTTTGAACATGAGAAATGTTGATACATATTATAACTGACATTTGATATGGAACATGCAGACAGGGCAACAGATGTGCTATTACATCTAAACAGACAACTGTCCCATATTGATTATATCTATCAGTGCAATGCGACGTGGGATTCCTCGTGTTGTCGATTTGTTGTCAAAGTGATGGTCCTTTAGACTTGAGCTCAGACCATCATTGGCTCATTGAAGACAAACCCAGGGCTTTAGCTACGGTAACAGTTCCCCTCTGTCAGATTACAATGCTCCGATTCCAGATCCAAGGTTTATCTTTTGCAAATAACTGTGAAATTGCTTGGCACAAAGTCCTTTCACTCAATAAGCTTTAAATAAGATGTCAAGTGTGGCTTCAGTTCATGGCTAGCTAGCGGGCTGGCAGGGCCGGCTCGATTTGAACAGGGATTCCACTGAGGTCTGCTGGCTGGAGACTCTAAACACGCTCAGAATGGATTAGCCGGACCCTCAGACCCACTAATGTATTCTGAGCACAGAAGGTTCACCACCTTTATCTCATGATGTAATTGGTGTAAATTTGGTGTAATTTGGGCAATACTTTGATTTGATAGTGTATTTTGGTTTTCAGACTTGCTTAGGGCCAAAGCTAACAGCTGTGTATGCAACAGTGAAATCAACAGGCTGTTTTCCAGGAAAGTTTTGAACGAAGGGTTCATAAAGGTGTTACATAACCATGTATTTCAGTATAAACTTATAGCTGTTATAGCTGTCTTATTACATTCTGTTCTTTTAGGGATTTGTCTCATGCAGCAAGAAAAGAACTATTACACACACACACACACACACACATGAGAAAACATCCACACTATAGAAGGTCAGTGTGCTTGTCAACATTCAATAAATACAATAAATTCTGAAATCTGAACAAATCTAAGAATTTTCTAATTGCATGAATACTAATATATATATACATTAAATATGCTAAGGGACAGAAATCAATCAACATTTAATGTAAAATTCATGGGTTTTCAACAATGATGATGCTATTGTGATTTTGCAGGAATTCTCAAAATACATTCGGATTGTTACAGTTAGCATATACATCCAACAACCACATTAAAAATTAAAATAGCAAATAGAGCATAATATATTATTAGATCACATATAAGTCATATTAAGTAATGTATTAAAACAGAGACATTTTATATTGTCTTGTATTTTTGTTGCATTCAAGAACCATGTTAGTTTAAAACATTAAATTAAAACTTAATTGTCAATTGCCACATTCACTCATTCATATTCACACATACAGCATCCACCTCACTCAAAACAGCGCAGATGATAATCAGTGATCTCTGGTATCTTCTGAGCAGGTTTCGCTTCCTATCTTTAAACAGTCACAAACTTATTCTTGTTTCAGTTGTCTGGCAAAACAACACAACTTAATACCAAACGGGATCATACAGAGGGGGCAAGATGAAATCAATTCACACCAGGTCTGAGTTTTGCTCTCCATTTTGTTCTATCCATTCTCTGTTTCTTTCACTCTTTCGTCATTTGCCAAATCATGTACCAACCAAAACCGTACAAACCTTGCACAAACACCCTCACCCACCCACCTCAGGTTACCACAGGCACTCAAAGAAAGAAAATTCTTTGGAAAGAATGACATCTTCCTAAACCACCCTACCCCCAGCATATACACAAACACCCCCAGACTACCACATATGACCCCCCAAACTCTAATCCAATCAATAAGGCCTTAGCCGTCTAATAAAGTGCTGCTCTCATGGTGGAACTTTATCCCTGCAGCTGTGCTGGCCTGTTTTCCGGCCAGACCAGGCTCTCTCTTTTTCCCTCTGATCACACATTTCAATATGAATGGAGCCAATAAGGGGGTGGATTAAGGGCTGGTTACTCTGTAAATCCCAGGCCGGCTTTGATGCCCCAGTCAGGCTGGGCCGCCCAGACCTGGGCCTAGGCCCCCAGTCAAATGGGCGTCCGGCTTTGCCACCTGGCTCAGCCTGCTCGTTCTGTTTACTCGTATGCACTGATAAAACATGGCATGGGCTGCATGGCTGTTCCGGGCACCAGATGGCGCCGTGGTAGTTCTGCCCGAAAGAGCAGGTGGAGGCGGGGCAAGCAGTTCTGGCTGACACGGGCACACATGGTGCAGACATAAAGTGCTGCCAATGTGAGGATGGCAACCGAGAAAGGCAAACATTTCTGTCTCATAGTAAACCACTGTTCCTACACACACACACAAACACACACACACACACCAGGGGTGTCTTTATTCCCTCATTCCCACAGCATCTGATTCCGAACCCCCTCCATTTTCTCATGGATGGGTGTGTTTCGTGTGTGACAGAGCTATTGCTGATTAATATTTGTTTTACCTCTTTTGGGACAGAGCGGAACCCATCTGATGTCTTAATCCCCATAAGATCCGTGCCAACAGGGGGCATCATTTCATTACCACCAGGGGGTCAAAATATCTATTATACGGCAGGCAGAGCAAACCGTCAAGTTTTAGTGCTTAAAACTGGTGAGTAAATATGAAGTTAAATAAACTTTCGGTGTTTTCCACAAATGTTTGGCAATGGAATAAGAAAAGTTTGGTTCTGGAGGAGTCTAGTGCTTCATTCTGTTTGCATCTTCTTGTGAAGGAAAGAACAAAGGCATAATTGTAGGTCAAGAGGGGATATTAAATTTGACATGCTCTCTCTCTCTCTCTCTCTCACACACACACACACACACACACACACACACACACACACACACTGATATTATAAACTGAGATGGATGTGACAGGTGTAGTTTGGGAATATATGAGGAAAACAAAGGTTGTGCTGTGTTATGTTTCGGCGGTTGTAAAAGCACAGCTGTTTTAGGCCATACTAGCTTTAATGGTTAATTCACCTTGGGAAAAGTGCAGTGACAATACAGTGTACATTCACAAAACATTCAACAGCATATCAACAAATGCCACAGTCATAATAATACTTTGTAAACCGAGAGTAACATTTAATGAAAGCAACAACTATTTAAATTCACAGCACAAAAATCGAGCTACTGCAATTATTTACATATTCCAAGTTGTGGACCAACAACTAGGTGCCATCCGACTTTTATATAATTGATGGTGTATTCAAATAATACACTGCAAGCATTCTAAGCTTTGTATATAGCTTTGTGTATATATATATATATATATATATATATATATATACACACACATATATTATATATGTATGGGTGTATATTTCGATTCACCTTAACCAGGAGGCATGTGTGAATTATGAGCTATATGATTTTACTGGCCCATCCTCACTGTCTAGCAGAGAATGAAGACCACAGACAGCAGTGAATTATGTATTCAGTCTGCTGTGACTTGGTTCTTATCCAACAGGCATTGCACAGGTGTTAGGCTTCAGGGCTGTAGGCTTTGCTTTGTAAGCACATATGCTCCGAATATTTTTGGTATTGCGCTTATATATAACTAACAAGGTTCCACAATGGTTCCAAGCTTCTCTGTTCCATAAACACAATTTAAAATTTTAGGCGTACAACTAGCCAGACCGTTTGTAATAAAGTGCCACTGTTTGCATCATCTCATAAAAGCACAGAGCCATGTCACACACACCTTGTTTAAAATGCAGGGCCAGAAAAACAGAACGATCTCTCCGGCTGCCGACTGCAAAGTGCTGCTGACGATTTTTAATGTGCTTATTTATATTTATAGCTGTTCTTGACCCAACAAAACAGACGTGATGTCAAGAGTGACCTGGCTTGAATATGCGACTACAAGTCTAATGTGTGTGTATGTCTGCGTGTGTGTGTATGACTCCGTGTATGTGTGTGTGGTGCCTGACACGAAAGGCAGTCTGTGTGGGAGTGGGCTGAATGCTGGAAGCAGCTTTTAGTTCTCCATAAAGTTGTCTAATGAACGGCGCCAAACATCAGCACGGCCACACAAATGACTCTCCTCACTGCCAAATCCCTCTTTCAGAGTACAGCTCATTTCTCACATGTGCTGTTCTGTGATTGGCTCCCTCTTGCTTCTGCTATCATTTGATAGTATTTATGAACTAACAACATATGCATATATTTCAAATAAATTACAGACAATGATAGACAGTGCAGTTTAACAGGCAATGACCGTTAATACAATATAATAATAATTAACCGTTAATACTATATAATAATATATAATAATACTGTGTCCCTGAGGTCATTTTCTAGTCATGTGTATGAAGTCAGTTACACTCAACTGCAAAAAGGTTTCCCAACAGAAGTTCTGCACATAATCTATAAACCTGTTCCACAAAAATGTGTATGCCATTCAGTTTTTTATATTTTGGTCTCATATTATCGAATTTACACATTTTATGAGTGGCTTTAGTGTCTCTTTGGGGTGTATGTCTTTTGCTCATTACATTAATTTATATAAAAATAAAACGCTTTGAATTCTAATATACAGACAATTAAATAAAGACGATAAACAATAGCATAAAAAATACAGAAAATACCAAAGTACATCTCTGTATTAAAATAACATATGAAAGGTTCTTTTACTTATAGATTTTGTTATTTGGTCTGTAGTACCCACCATACAATCGTAACACGTTTCAGATACTGTATAGGCCCATCTTTACTCTCATTTGGGCTGTGATATGAGCAACTTCTTGGATTAAAGAGGTAGCTGTGATGTCTCTCCAGAGAGCCTGTTTGTTTGGGTAAGGCAGCTCGTTCATTACAACTCAGCTGGGGGAGCATGTGGAAGCAACCTGTCTCTAAGATACAGCAGGACCCAAGCCAACAGTTGCATCACTTATCTAGAGATGCAGTGGCTCTTTATCATGTCCTTGAAAGACATTTGATCATTAGAAAGACATTAGATCATTTGTATTTAAATTGAACTAAATATATATTTTTTTAATGATGTCACATCATACAGGGAATTAATTTGTGTGTTCGATTGAACTATTTTAATTGTAATTCTTTTTATAATATCTGTTAATTTTGTGGGATTTCTTTTAAGTCAAAATAATGCGGTCACAAAATAAACTGCATTTTAACATTCTGCTTACGCAACAGATAAAGTAAAAGACAGGATTTCATCTCTGCTCTCAATGTCGATGCCACTTAATCCTTTAAATACTTGTTATCAGTTAAGAAATCATCCTCTTACAACCCTACAGATGCTTGTGCTCATGTTTGACACTGTGTGACTTGAGCTTGACTTTAAGAAGTAGTATTTCAATGAAGTGTGTACTATATGTAAAGGTTATCAGTGGATAGATAGTGGATAAAGTGAATTGTGAAAAGTGAAGTGACAATAACTCTATAGATACTACGTGCTTTAGTCTGGTATACTGCCACTTTAACATTTATTTTTCTGTTTCTATCTGTATATGTCAGAAGACAATCAAATGCACGTCAGTTTAAGCCCCTAATCTACTGCTGCATGCAGGGACAATTGTTGGGGTCAAAAAGGCTTTGTGTTTTGACTATATAATTTAAGCAAGATACAAAACAGAACGTAAAGGGAACCTTGCAATCTATTGCTCAATGGACATAAACACTTCTACAGTCTACTTAGCCAATCAGCTTGCAGCCCTCTCTGCATTGTGGCCAATCAGAGGCAGGCCCCAGAGGTCACCTGGCTCAACGGGCTAATCCTAAATTTGGCGTGTAGATTAGCGTTCTCAGCTCCGCCGCCACTCACACCCAAGCCTGTTAAATCCCGAGGTAAACTCAGGAGCAGCCATAAGCGAGTAGTGTAGCCATGCAGAGTGGATTTAGCAAAATGGGATAATATTTGTTAGCGTCTTGCCAAAGGTGATTAGGGGAAGGGATAAACACAAATGGAAGTGATTAGCTCTTTTCAGCCACTCTAGTGAAAGGCTTGATGTAGAGGATGTGGGGGTAAATCTAGAACCAGTTAACAGGGAACGTTCTCTTAAAGTTCTCTCAGAGTTTACAAAAATGTTCTTGAGGTAATGTTAGTAGTACCTTTTTAACGTTAAATATCATTTGTATCAAAAACGTTATTCTTAAATTCTTAGAACCAAACAATATTGTTTATACAACCTAAAAGCTGGACGTTTAGAACGTTCCTAGCACATTCAACGTTTTTAACGTTTTTGTTACCTAAAGGAAATGTTTATACAAACTAAAATTGATAGCTGGGTAATGGCTGAGGATGAGAGTTTCTGTTAGACAGGAAGAGAGACAGATGTCTGCTATACATGCTATTATACTGAAAGATTGCGTACAAAATGTGCAACGACAGGTCGAGCGGTCCCCGCAGGTGGCAGTGTTAACCTTTTACGGGACAGGCTGGAAGTGAGAGAGGGAAATCAGGAGAGAGAGAGAGACAAAGAAAGCTTTAGTCCCGTCTGGATCTCATTATTAGCCGCAGCCCCGCGGGGAGAAATAAATTCAAGTAATGAAAAGCAACATTAATAAAAACAAAGATTATCTGCGCCATCGTGCTTATCATAACACAAGTAATGGAGATTTGCCGGGTTTGCGGGCAGAAACAAACAACCATCAGCTTTAGTATCTAAGAACTCTGTAGACCGAATAAGAGAAGGTCTTGCTGTTTCTCTTGTGGCGATGTGTGGAGGGGTGGAGGAGGGGACAAAGAGCTGCTATCCCAGCTAAGTTCATGCCCGAGTCAAACATGGGCCAGGGGGCCGGTCACACGCTAGAGTGTAGATCATGACTGGGGAATCTGAGGGAAAGGGAGGCAGGTTACAAGAAGGCGAGGAGCTTTAGAGAAGATAAGAAAGCATGTTGGGGTGTTTGGTCATTTCTGACCCTTGCAGACTCCAAAGTAACCTCAAGGGTCATGACTTGAGGAATGCTGGGAGGGGCAAATTAAGTGGCAGCATGGAGACCTTATGCTACCTCAAGACATGTCAGCTGTCCCAAAGTGTTCCCCACATACCGAGAAACCATAAGATCACAATATCAAAGCCTTGTGTAACATCAGGGCATGTTTGTGACACAAGTTATTAATCAAAACAACACATTTTGACATCAACTCTACTTAAAAGTAACACCATACTTTTATTCACCATAAACTTTGACAACCTTTGACATTTTTCACAGCAATGGCTTAAACTGGCTTAAAAAATACATTTGCATTGCAAATATGACCACACATAATTTACAAAGAAAACATATCTTAACATCCTCCGTTTGATGCCACGTTGTGTAATGTCTGTTCCTTTACGGTCATCAAACACAGTTGTACAAATAATAACAAAACGTTTTTCTAAACCCTATAGCCAATAGTTGAGCTAATGTTTCAATACCACCAGAGAACCAGTGTTAAACTGGGACAGGAGAAAAGTTTTGTATATGAATAAACTATCACTTCACTCTTAAAGATTCCAGACACACTGACCAGGCCTGTCTAATCAACTTTGAACCACCTGTATTTGATTAAAACTTTATTTAAACTAACTTTCTTCCCCCCAGACATATTAGTGTCTCACAGACCGGTTAAAGAAACTGGAGAGTTAGTTGATGAGTATGAGATACGAAGAGAGTCTGTCTCACCCCTCTCTGATATTGTTCTTACCACTTTATCAAATTTCCCTTCTGACTGGACAACATTACGCATCACTGTCTATCTCTCGCTGGGAAGCTATGGAAGTAACTTGAGTAACTGTCTATGTAATGTATGTGTGTCTTTCAGAGAGAGGAGCTGCAGCAGACAGCAGAGACTGCAGCAGGAAGCAGCAGGGTCAGCTGCAGTGCTTTGACAGAGTGTACGGACATAGACACAGAGACGGCAGTGTGTGTGTGTGTGTGTGTGTGTGTGGAAACAGGAGAGGTTTGTTGGAATTATGTCCCTTGTGGACAAGACATTCCATTAAAACATCATCAGACAGTGCAGATTACCTATACAGATATATCACTCACATTGTCATCGTATCTAAATGTACTGTGAAACAAACCCAAAATAAACCAATACAAGTACAAAAGACATTTTAAAAATGAAACTTTTCGAAACTTAGTTTGACCTCTTTGTTTTAATATTTGATGATGGTAGCTATATTATTCAATAATAGAAAAATTAAATTAAAATATAACATTATATACAAGACACCTGATTATATAAAACCATTATCATTTAGTGAAGTATTCCTGGTTTAATTCTGATAATAAACGAACAGGGGAAAGTCATACGATCTCAATCTTGTTTATGTCTTATTATTCAGAGCACATCAAGGGCTCGTTGTAAATTCTAAGAGCAGATTTTCTATGCCAATGCATATTTATATGTTTAACATACAGGCATGCATCCCTAATGCAACAGCCTCCTGCAGAATGCAGTCAACTCATTAATATCGCGTGCCACGCATTTCAAAACAACCCCAGTGATTCTAATTAAGATCTGCGTCCTTAAAGAGAAATTAACATGAAGGGATTATTGTTGTTGTTATTTTTTATATTACTTTGCACGAAAACATACAGACCTAAACCTATTTGCTAGATTTCCAAGGATAAGATTTATTACATTTAAAAGATTCGGTCTAAAACGTAATCTAAAGTTAAACCGAATCTGAAAACAAAACAAACATAATGTAAACAAAATCCAAATCATTTTAAAAGTTCTTATATAACAACAGAATAAAATAGCAACCTATAGTAATTCCTATAGTTTCAGGATAGGAAAAAGTACAATATTAACTGCTGCTATAAATATTTACAGTGAAGGATAGTTTCAAATGATCTGTTGTATCCCAGCTAACAATTTCAAATGGTAAGAATATTTCCCTAACTTTTCTCTAAAGTAACCAAATGTAATTTTGAACTTTCTAAAAACGTTCAAAACGTCCAGTTTGTTAGACATTGTATTAATGTTGCTGCTTGGTTATAAAAATGTTATTCAACTATTTTAATTCCTAAATGTTTTTAAAACATTCCACTAACAACATAAGAATAACATTTTTATAATATTAAATACACGTTGTACTGCAAGATCGGTTCCTGTTAGCTGGTGGACATCCATTAACCTAAGCTATTCCTCTCACCGATTCAACACAAATATGCATCAAAATTCATGTCAACATAGCAATTGAGTATTTATTATAAACAGTCAGGGACATAGTTTACTTCACTCGACCATCTGAATCAACATTATAGACGACTCTTGAGTATAGTGGAGAATAGTCTATACGAGGACACTATGACACTGAAGCAGAGCAAGTGAACAGAAGCCCAACACACGAGACCCTGAGATTTACAATGATGTGAAACATGGTCAAGTGCCACTTGTAATTAATGGACCACATCATAAACATAAGTCTGCATTTATAACCCTTGCCCGCATTGTAAAAGTTGCTTAAAACCTTTTTAGCACACTTAAAGCTAAGATGTTAGCGTGCACCAAAAATCGCAAATGGAACAAAGTCAGCCCTTAGCACACCAGCAGACAGGATGACCCCTTCGGCAGGCAGCATCCGCTGGTTTTAAAGCAGGAGGGAGGTCAATGCAAGCGGCAGGAAGGGCATGGGAAATTAGCTCCGTCAGGCCCAGCCTCACCTCCATCTTTATCTCAACGTCGTGCTTGTCAGAATGTTAAATAAATAACATTAGCCAGCCAACTAGGCCAGAACTGCAAACAAGAGACAACTAGTATAAATACGGACACATGGCTAGCCAAAGATGCATGGCTAATGTGCCAGGCCTGTTTATAAATTATTAATGATTTTACCCTTGTCATTTTAAACGGGGTGGGAGAGGGGGAACAAAAAAGGTGGGGTGGTACATTCCTTAAACAGATTTCCAATTTATTCCCCTGTAGTTTGTCCGTCAGCCCTCCCTCTGACAACATAATCCCAGCTAATCCGCCATGTTCACTTTTCCTTGTTGGCTCTCATGCATAAGCGCTCAGGCAAATCTTGCTACCTGTCAGTCAAAAGCTTGCACAGAGACAAACACAGTTAGGGAGGCTGCAGGTCGTTGTCTATCGAAACACGTGTGCATATGCACAAACACTCTTAGACACACAAAATATCACCCCTTCTCAGAAGCTGAGCCTGATAGATTTAACCTCTCCATCCCAGCTAACAATCTTAGGTTGCAGGAACATTTCCCTGACACTTCCATTAAGTAACAAAAACGTTAGAAATGTTTTTTGAATGTTCTACGAACATTTAGTTGTTCTTTTATAGACATTGTGTTACAAGACAGCGTTGTGGGCGAGAGGGAGAGGAACGGGCACTGACAGCTCTTAATCCTCACTGGTAAGGACTGACTGTCCCTCCAGCTGCCAACTTCAATTAAGAGTTCTCCCCATTGCTGGTGCTTATTGCTCTGAATAAAGTACTTCATTGCATCCGACAAAACAATGCACAGTGATATTTAGCATTTACTCTTTCACAGGTTCTCGCACGTTTCAGTCATATTTTACCTGCAAAATAACGTAATAAAAGTTCAGTGAATAAATTAAAGCTACTTACATAAAATCCCGCCGTGAGTTACAGCACATCACATTACAGGTGTTTTGATTGACTGACAATCAATGAAGGTTAATGTTTCCAAAAATAAAAAATAAATGACAGCTAAAATGTATCACATCTTGCAATCTTTCAGGCAAAGTAACAATGTGAAACTTTCACCTAGAAAAGTTTTTTCAGTCCTTTTTCGGAAGTTTGTATGCGTGTGTGTGTGTGTGTGTGTGTGTGTGTGTGTGGGTGTGTGTGTGTGTGTGTGTGTGTATTTTAGGGGGTGTTGGTGGTTGGTTGAAAAAAGGACAAGTGGGTGGGAGTTACCCAAAGTGTGTTCAGATGACTCTTGTCCTGATGGTATTGTTTCATTAAATGTGCAAGATTTTGTATCCTTTTAAATACTGCATATGTGGTGACCTTTGGAAGCATTGATTTCTTCAAGAAGTTCAGAAACAGGGAAGGTAAAGAGGCCTATGTGTTCAGATGGGGGTATGAGTTTATCTGAGTCTCCTGTCTTGGGTATCTCCTCTCTGGCCTGCTGTGGGAAAAACTGGGAACAAATATGTCCTCCACTTCAGAGTTTCAGATAAAGCCGATCACTGAAGGTGGAAGACGAGCAAGTGTTGATCTGACCTGGGAGGGTTGTGGGTGGTGGGATGGGGGGATAGAGGACCAGATACAGAGGTCCTCTGGCTTGGGTGAACATGACATACGGCAGATAAAATTAACACCCAGGCTTGTGCCATGGATTGCCCCCAATAAGTCTTCTTTAAGGCCCTGGCATCCATACCGATAACATGACCCAAAGTGGTTCATGTTTCGAACACAGAAAGAGGTGCTTGCAGACTTGCTATTCAAAGGAGATATGCTCTTGTCTAAATTCCACCCCTATGAAGGTTTGACAGTCAAGTGTGTAGGTGTTAGGAAAGCCCTCCAGAATTAATACAGCTGATGCTGGATACATAGAGGATATGCACAATACCCAACAAGGGTAGTCCAAACAGTAGCTTCATATCGTAATCAAAATAACAGGGATGTAATACCTGCTGACAGTAGATTAAGCTTTATTAAGTGATGGTGACGATATTTCTGAAAGGAGGCTGTTGTTAATACGTATTTCTCTGGCTTTACATTAATAGGGTAATAAAGATCAATCACTCACAGAGTAACAGAGTCATGTCACTTTAAAGCAGCTGGACATTAAGCACCAGCAGGCATTGACTGACCCCCACCCACCATGCAGCGTTTCTGCGTGTGTGCACATGCGCCTAATTTGGTCATACTCTCACGGCCATGCGAAACAAAAGCGTTAAGCCTCAAAATTAAAAGGAACAGAAAGTGCACCATTTTTTATTCTTAATCAAATATTTTGTTTGTTTGTTTTACAACCCATGTTGTTAAGTTTCCCATTAAAGTATTAGTTAATGATTTACATAAATACTACAATACATTAACAATCATTACAATGCATTGCACATATACAGTAGACTGAAAAATGAACATGGTCCAGTGGCCTTCATCATCCAAGATGCCACATTCATATTTAGACCCCAAGTGACTCCTAACACACAGCTGTTCTAAAACCCAAATTTGTTTGATAATCCAGCAAAGCCCGGGACTGAAAGGAATAAGCATCGCTGGTCTCGCCAGTGCTCATAAAATAAATACCAGTCAGAGTGTGATGGCAGTCCATAGTGAACTGCAGTTATATTTAGGTAAGGACATGAAAGAGACTGATCCCTTAACAAAATAACAGGCGGAGGTGCTAATCTCCAGCCCAGGAGTCAATATTGTTGATGCCTGGTGATCTACGAGCGAGAGGCTATGAGACAAGTTCCGCCACACTTTGTTTCTCAAACGGAGACGCTTGACGCTCGTCAGAGGGATCTGTCACTCACTTTGAGCCTTTGATAGGATGTCCATCGGTTTCATGTTTTATGTCATGTGAAGCCTCTCTGTGGTCTTGATCTTTTAAAGCTGTTTTGTACTACATGCTTTTACAAAACGTAAAACTTATTTGGCTTCGGCTAAAGCTTTAGATGAAGGACTGGAGCACATGACAATACAACAGGTAAAAAACAACCGTGTTGGAAATTTTGATGAAATACCATTTTCTTTCTATATATTGGAACCAATGTGTAATTCCCACATTTTGTTTGCTTATGAAACTACAGCATGGCATAAATGGCAGCATCTGCTCAAACCAAAGTATTGAAGTTATTCAAACATTGCTACTATGTTTACTTATATGTGATATTGTGGTATTGTGGTATAAATAAAATATAGAAACATACATAGAAACAAAATGGAGAAGATTGAAATAAGCTTAACCGTGTGT
>JAZGTJ010001331.1:0-55000 GCA_036877575.1 Botia almorhae | reverse complement strand
ACATTTTAGCACCGTGTTTGATTACCGTTTTAACAACCTCCAAATGTGGTTTGAATGGCTTTGGACCACATTTACACATTGTCCACCAAGACAAATTCAGGTATAAATGTGGTCCATATAAATGTGTAAATTGTAACAAAATAGGTGAAATCTTTTAAGAACGCCCAGCATTCTGTAAAATAAAAGATTCAAAGTGCCCCTAATGCAACCTGGCGCAGCGGCAGTGTGTCATTCCTCTCCCCTCTGAGCATGCGATGGCAGGTGATAAAGCACTTTTACAAGCTGCAGTAAAGCCTCACTTGTATGCTGCTGGATATGGAAAGAAGGTGGCGTCTTTTATGTACTATTATAATATTATTTTTGGTTTTGCATCCATATTTATTGCATCTCAGTGTCCTTCACCCAAGGCGCCTCAGTTATTGCGCCCAGGGATTGCATGGTAAAAGCCTAATGCAGAAACAGCATTGGAATGGGGGACATCTACCGTCACAACAGGCACTGCCACACAGGTTTGTGTGCTTACCGCATCATATAATTGGCCCCCTGTGAGAGACCCTGATTTTATAAGTGGATGAGGAAGGAAGGTTGTGGTAATACTGACGGGCACTGCAGCTGACCTCACTGCAACTGAGAAAGCCCAAAATCTGCAGAGCAATGCAGGAGCCCTTTATACTTTAATATGGCAGCTCAATATTCTATGAACTGTTTATACAAAAATGTGTTTTAACTCCAAAATCATTTTGCTGGGAGTGATAGTGGAGTAATAAAGAAGTTATTGACTAAATAATATTGATTGTCTAGTCCTCGGGCATAGAGTGCTGACCTTGGATTCACTCCACGGTTACCTCCTCCATGCCTCCCTGCACACTGGCCACTCAATAATATATTATTTTATACATTTAAGCAGAACAACAAATAGCTGTGCAATACAAGGCGAGGAATTGCCGGTAAATTTTTCATGGCTATTTGCCTGTAGGAATTTTGGCCCTGTGTGACGGGTGATTAAAATCGGTCTTCAGTCAAGACTTGATTAGGGGTTGCCATTCAACTGCAAGCAGCGAGAGAGAGAGAAAGAGAGACAGAAAAAGAGAGAGACAGAAAAAACAACACAAAACGAAAAACAAGTGAAGGAAAGGCACAGTGCTTTTCTTTTGGACTAAATCAGATAATGACCTTGAAGACTGGGTGGCAGGAATGGTAGAATTAACTACTCTGATTTATTCACAAGGTTACCAGCAGAAACAATGGCCATTGATTTGGCCTGGGTAATTGCTGTGTGCAGAGGCAACTGGCGGGACCTTTGTCCTGGGGTTGGAGATGATTGTTAAGGGAAGTGCTAAATGGCTTGACAAACCAGCTTTCACCTTAGAAATTAAAGCACACGCGCAGGTTAATTTTTCTTTACGTGGCATTGCTGAGGGATGACTCAATGGCGAGACGCAATAGGAGTCGTGCAACCGCTTTCCAATTTGTTGGGAAAAAAATCTGCATGCTTTACTGCGCAGGTGCTGCATGTCTCAGATGATGTTAGAGGAAAGCTGTGGTTGTGCTTTGATATTTTCATCCAGCTCCAAGTTCACTCCGCTAAAGCAGTTATGTGACACACTGAGACAGAAAAGATTCCATACATTTTTAATCCAGAGCTTGTTATCAATTTATACTGGTCCACAAGGAATATTTCCTCTTTGGTTTGATATTTGGTCCTCTTTGAATAATTTCAGATGACTGCATCCTAATTACCAAAAGCATAATATTCCACTGTGCATTATCAGGGCGGCTTAAATTCATAGGGCCCAAGACAAAATGTAAGGGCCCTGATGTACCTAAGTTATTTTTAACAAACAATCTTTCTTTATCTGTTTTAACTTCTTAAAATTAATTACAACATTTGTAATATTTTTTTTTAACAAACATTTACATCACACCTCAAAATGTCCTCTGTTTATTATAATGGCCTACAGTATGTTCACCATACCTCCATATTTTGGCATTATAAAGATGGATTTAATAGCCCCCTTTAATCACAGGGCCTGGGACAACTTTCCTGTTTGTCCTTTACACCTAACAACAGTCTCTATTTCCCCATGTCCATAGCAACTTAAGTCTTTTCTGGCCTACATTCTGTTCCTCCAGCACAGCAGCTGGCCAACCAAGCAAACAGTCCCTGCCAGGGAAGAGTTCCTCATTTGAATCAATTATACATACTCTTCTCCTGGAGTCAGCCTGCATTTTTCATGCGCACAGAGGATATTTTATGAGTTAATGTGTCCAGTTGACATACTGCTGAAAGCAGTGGCCTGTCCCCTTCATTGCCTCAAGATTTGGATCTGAAGTCAACACGCAAACAGCCTTGAGCCCTGGGTACCACAGTGCACAAATGCACAGACCCTAGTTCACCTCCTCCTAAAGCCTGTGTGCTTGAGAACCATTGCATGTAACACAGATAGAATAAGGTGCACATTAACTTATTGTGTGTGTGTGTGTGTGTGTGTGTGTGTCTGTCTGTTGTACATTCAGTGGATCAAATCTGTTGTTTGTTGTATGGGCACCCCGTTTTGGTTGAAGGAGAATAACTTTAGTGCATTAAAGTGTTTTTCTGTTCTCTTGTTCTTCCTTTGAGTGTTTGGTTCTGATGCCCCTTGCTGTTGTTTCTTTTTTTATTTCACTGCCTCACTTTCTTCCCAGTCACCATTATCTAATGTTTGTTTTCTCAGGCACTAATATGTGGAGCTTAAACCTTGCTTTAGAATTTTAATTCCTGCAGTGATCTATGAGATTGTGCTGTAAATGTGGCAAAAATAAACATATAAACAAAATGAATGCATTAAACGCTTCTCCACATTCATCCATCTTTCTCACCCTTGCACCAGCTTGTTCAGAAGGTGTTGCCAGCATCTGCCATTTTTGCATAATGCGCAAGGTGTTTGGGAAGGGTTCTGTTCTTGGATGGTACAAATTGCTTATTTGACCTAGTAATTAACTTGGTAAGATGCAAGAAAGAGCTGGGCTGATGAAGCTTTGTGGCCAGATTGTAACATGGCTGCATAAATTATCATTTATGAAACTGTAATGTCCTGTTGCAATGTCCTGAACCCATCAGAAGACATGGGTATATAATGGATGGGGTGTGCGCAACATTGTCGCACATCTGTAGATTAAACAGGCGGCATGCAGGATGCATATTTTATTTCTTTCATGAAACAGATTAATTTTGATGCATCACCAGAGAGATTTTTCCACATGACCTCACAGCAAACACACATGCACAAAGAACGCAGAGAATGCGCACGTCAAGAGGTGAAACATGTTCTATGGATATGGCTGGTTTGACACTGGAAACATTTCAGATTGTCTTTGGAACAGCTGTCATTAGAGAAATGTAAAAAAGCAGTAATGCAGTTAGAAGTGTCAGATCGATGATTCCTCCCCGTCCATTACTGTGTTCCTCAGTGCACAGAGACACGGCTGCATGCTGCCCACCCCATCTGCATGCGCTCAACCCGCTGCACCGGAACACACCTGACTCCAAAACAATGTCACACATTTAAGACCCCATGAAATGGCTTGAAGAATGTAGTTTAATATCCTGTGTTGATATATTTCCTATTGAAACTGGAGGCTTGGGAGGAGAAGGACGTTCTTAAAATATCCAATAGGTAATCAAAGCTATGAGAGCATTTCATTGGGCAAACATCCGTGCAGTGCAGGATGAGTCATCAATGTTTTTGGCACATAACTTATTAGCGGATATATGCATTCAAAATAAATTTTTGTTAAACTTTAGAAGTAACCTAGCAGTGTAACTAGTAAATGACACAAAACTCCCATTTTGATTTCTTGATTTAGAAGCTCACCAGCACTCAAATTGTATACCCTACTCTAACGCATAGCAACGTTAATGTTTATAACACATTATATGTGTGCGGTTATTTTTCAACATTGTTTAGTAGAAGAACCCCCTTCGTGTTTTTTTCTGTCTGGCCTTCACTCCTATGCAGATGTTGTGTCTTCTGTCCATCCAGGGGGTGGTAAAACAACATGCATATGCCAGCAGCATGTGCCAGCAGTGCAGCACTTCTGAGAACTTTTAATTTTGCCTTTATTGTATGGATGATCCTGAATACAAGGAGCAAACAAGGCCATAATAGAACGGCCAGCACCTCGTTGTCTGCCTAAAACCAGAGTGAAAAAACACAGTGAAATCTTCAAAAGGAGAAGAGGTTGATGAGCTCCCTAAAGAGGGCTTGGACTTGTGCTTTAAAAGAAAAAGATTTCGCCAGTGTGTGCAATTTTAATTGCGCTCCTATTGCTTGCCCCCAGCCCCCTTCTTTCTCCAACTCTCTCTCTCTCCCTCATTCCCTCGCTCTATCTGTCTGGCCTTCAAAGGGAGTCTCATTCACTCTATTTTAATTTCATAAAGTAACCCTGAGGACACAAGCAAAGCCACTCATGTGCAAAACTTCTTTATTTCAGAATGACATTACAATGTTATTGTGGAGTGTGACACCATGGAGAGCTCTACCCGAGACGACTTCAGCTTCTCCCCGTGTGTACAGCGCTCACCTACAGCGCCCGCTGATACATTTATAATGTACTCTGTAGTAAATGCTCACGAAAGGTAATGAAAATTAGTCAAACCTGTCCTTATCATTCTACTTTATCACCTCTACAGGAAGTGAGGATGTGTTCACTTGACTTTTGCATGTTGTTGTATAACTTCAGACTACCTGCCAAGGCAGTGAAGAAACCACTCTGGTTTCTGCAGGAATCAACTCGCCCCTGTCTTTGTTTGGCATTCCTTATCCTGTTTTTTTCTCATAGGCTCCTGATGGGCTGGATGCTTCACGCCAGCCTGCATGTCTCTGTGAGGGCTGTGTAAGGTGAGCGTGGCTCGTCCACCTTGCCTCACAGCGCTGAATTCTCATGTGTGTTCTTTCTGACGGTAATTGTCTGGCTTTGTTCTGACTCCACTTTTTGTTGTGAGGCTGTAAAGAGCTGTAAATGTAGAACAGCTAAAGAGGTCAAACGTTGTAAAAAACGCAGCTCTGGGAAACTTAAAACTGACCGCAGAACAAAGATTCAAGTAAAGAGAAAAATTCCTACTCAAGTAAAACTCAGTTGGATTCTAAAGAGTTTTGGCAGTGTTGTATTCTGAATTAAGAACAAACTTATGACATCAGACTGATACCACGCTGACCTGTAAATTCTTAAAGTGGGATTATCCGTTAAAGAATTTTTACCATAAAAGTAATAATTTCAAAAGTAAAAGTAATATTTTGTATATTTATTTATATATTCATATTGATATTAATACTTTATAAATAAATAAAATAAATTATTAATAATTATTTGAATTAATATTTTTTGTTATGGTACTGATTATTATCTGTCCTTGTTTAACAACGTTATCATGCTTTGCTAGTTTTTAGAAGTGTATTTACAGTTTTTTATTTACTTTCCCCAGTAAAAGATTTGGTTGTCATAAGGATGTTGAATATTAAAGGTTATAACCTGTTGCCAAATAGTCTTGCTTGTGACGTGCTTTCAAAAGGGCTTTGAGAGGTTTTGCTCTGAGCTCACACACAGAGGCCTCAGGCAAAAATCAATGCACATATGACTTCAGCTGTTTTGATATATATAACGAGTGTTAGCATGAAAGCCACTTTGCCGACAAAATATATCTGCGCTTGAGAACAATCACATCTGTCTACAGAAATATTTAACAGCTTAATGGAGATCCAGATATTCGGCAGAGAGGGGCGTTACCAGTGATACGTTTTGGCAACATACAGGCAACATTAGAGAATATTGCAGAATCCAGAAGAATCTCAAGGGGTTAAATTCTGCATCTTGCCAGTGTAATTGAATGAAATAGTTTCACATTTATTCTGTCAATGTGGTATTTGTTGAGTTATTAAAGTTATCCCCACCTTGGCTGACTCCAAACATAATTCTCGAGTATTTTTTCTAAAGAAATGATGATTTCTCTCCGAAGAGTTTCATCAGTTGGACAAATTCTTTTATTTAAGAAAAGCGAAGGTTCTTGTGTTTTGTATTCTTGTGGTTTTACACTGTTTCTCTCTTTCTGAGCTTTTGGCCCGAGGTGGCTGAGTGATGAGTGAGACGCTTTCAAAGTTCAGCAGGGTTTTGCTGTTCAAAAGAGCAGGACCATTGATCAGGCAGCTCTTAGGCCAAGGATAAAACCCAACTGCAGGCAGGATTTGCAGCTAATGCCCTGGTCTCTCTGGAGCATGCAAAAACACACACACACACACACACACCTCTCACCTCACCAATGACGATACTCCAGTTTTGTAAATATTAATGATTCTAGTGTGGCTAATTTTATTCTCCTATCAAAGTTTGTAACATGTTATCTCAGTAATGTTACTGGTGAGCTTCACTAAACACTGGCTTGGTTTAGGGTCAAATCAAACCTCAGATTATCAGTGGATCTTACATTTTTAAACCTGAACCACTTTTAATTTTAATGCACCTGGAGGGACTTTAAAGACGTGAGGATGGGAAACGCAGATGTGCTCTCTCTTGTGTATGAAATGAATGTGGACAGGCGAGCTATGAGGAAGTCATCACTCTGATTTTCTGTGAGTACAGAAGACCAGGAAAAAAGCATAGCATATAGAGGCCCATCACGGATTAGCCATCACGGTCTTAATTGGTTTGTGATCTATTTATAGAGTGATTTAGCACCATGTAAAATTCCTTTGAGACGCTCACTAATACAGTATATATTTCATTAAGGATTTACAGCATCTTATTCAAATGTGCTTTGACAAAAGCTACATTTTTAAGAGAGTCATCATCTCATTAAAAAAAAATCATTTAAAAAGTTTTTTTGACGTGCATTTTATAGGCCTTACATTTGTAGAAAATAATTAAGTTGTGTTAAATAACTCCAACTATTTAATGTTTTATACAATTTTGCATGTTTATCTTGTAGTTTCTGACCTGATGTCAGTGTGTAACAATGCATATGTGTGTGCATGTCAGTCTTAAAGAGATGTCCTACATTTAGGTGGCAAGTAGTTAAAGAAGATAAGCAGATCAGACAAGACCACAGATAATAGTACACATTGGTGTTGGACTACAAGCAAATCATTCTATTGACATTACACAAGTGTTTGCCAAACTGTGGACTGGAGGATTGTTCATGAAAAGTGCCTTATCATAGGTGGATTAAATAGATCATTTATTGAAGCACAGCACAAGCATAAGACAGAATTCTTGAACTGAAAGCATTCGTTTACTAAATTAGCTTAACCTATACAGTTTAGTTATAAAGCCCTGAGGTAAACGTATAATACTATTAAACATACTAAAATGTATTATTTTTCTTAAGAGCTTAAATTGGCGCGGTTTAAAATTTCACCGTTTTATTAGATACATTCTAAAACGCAAAGAGTTCATTTCATTCATTCGTTCGTTTGTGAAGTGTAACAATTAATCTCAGCATCTCTAATAGAATCTAATAGAATTTTTTACCTCCTTCTCCTGGCAGCTGTTATCCGCCGGCCACTCTCACAGCCACCCACTGTCACTTCTGTGTCCATGCCTCGTTTCCAGACATCAGTGCTGGGAGTTGAACCTGTTCCATGAATAAGTGATGGGGCTGGGAAAAAGAAAGCAAGCATACGCATAGATGCCAGAAAGAGAGAGAGGGAGAAGTAGAGTGAGGGAGAGAGACTGGGGCTCAAAGGGAAAGCAGACAGGATATCCGTCAGAGCTTGCTGCACTTCGTTGAGCATGAGAAGTGAGGAAGACGGAATGGGACGGGGACACCTGCCTGTTCTCTGGCCAGCGGAGCATGCTCATGCCAGTCAGCTCTCTGAAGATGAGTTCATCTCACCTTGGACAGGACTGCATCGCAGGACCTGCAAGGGCAGCTGGCAGCTCGGCCGGTCTCACTGCTCAGGGACACGTCTGGCACACCCTGCCCGCTAACTGCCTGGCAAATGACTGAGAGACTGTGAGGGGACTGTTTTCTGTGCAATACTTCAATACGGTGCCATTTGTTTCCTGCTGAAACAATTCTTTTTCATTTAATTATGCTGATAAATGAAACTGAATTCCTGAGAAGAGATTTATTTCAGCTTAAATTGCAGATGATCGCTTGAAAGTGGCACAGGTATAGACAAAGATGTATAGTAGCTGCAATGTTCTGTTTTATTAGTCAGAAACGGGTATCATTTACATAACATTTGATACAGGATATAAGCAGTTTTTGTCTTTCTCAATAGCAAGACTCCAGAAAAGCGAATGAATCATTTCCTTCAAATTATTTGACATCTTCAGAATTGTATTGGTTGTTTAAATGCCTAAAAACCTCCACAAATATAATTTTCTCTTATAGGGCCCATTTCTATTTATAAATTATTTACACATTTACTGAAATAGTTAGAAGACACTTACTGCTTTTTGAGCAAAGTTCTGTTGTACTGCTAAACATTATTACCAAGAGTGCTTCATGAATCAATAATTGAGTCAAAGCTATGATTTGCTTGTTTTGTCTTCACTACTGTGTGTGTGTCTGTGTGTGTTTCTTAGCTATATTTCCCTGTGATAACCCTTCAAAGTTTGGCACGATGACCCAATTAACAATTTTAGTTTGTAACATTGTTTCCATAATGTTTCCTTTAGAACAAAAATTGTAAAAATGTTATTTTGAAACTTCTAGGATCTCATTATTAAGACGTTATTGCTTGGTTAAAAGAACGATAATCAATCTTTTTTAACTGCTTTTAAAATGTTCCACAAACTACTTTTAATAACGTTTTTGATATACATAATATATGACATAAAAAAGATCTACTAACATTACCACAAGAACATTCTTAATAGCGTTGAGATAACATTGAGAGAACATTAGCCAACGTTGTAAGAACATCCCCTGTTGGGACTGTATCTGTGTGTGTAGCATTTGAATGTTCTGACCAATAGACTGCAGATGTCACAGAAGAGAAAGCATAATGCCGTTTTTCTCTACCCATAATTCCTCTATATTCCAACATTACAGCCAGGCTTTCTGTGTATTCTCACACACATTCACAGTATAAACTCCGGGATGGCCACAGAAGTTGCCCTTAACTCTGTGCAGTGTGCACCGCACCTCCTTGCTTTGCCATGTCAAAATGAAAGAGTAAACAAAGGCCCCCAATTCCCCCGACTGCATTAATCATTCAAATGACGTATTGGCATTCTTCAGACCCGGCTGCCTTGCTTCCAAATTAACACCTCCAGGTTCAAGGGAATAGAAATTAACTGAATTATCTGGCAGGCGCAGATGTCCTACCGCGCCCCCCCCCCCCACACACACACATACCCTCGCTGATTTAATATGCCCTAGGAATAGCTGTGATGCAGAAAAAGTGATAATGGTCAAGAAATCATTTATGACATGTAACAGATAGGCTATGCTTTTTTTTAAACAGCTGAACCGAGAGCACACAGGCCGGTACTAGACCATCATTACTTTTTCCTCGTCTGTTTCTTGCATTTCATTGTCCGTTCCATATACACAGAGGGTTTAAATAATAATAATATTGTTATTAATGTTTACATTTCTGAACTTTAGTCTGTATAAATTAAATTCAGTTAAATAATAAATAAATACCATGTGCAAACTCAGCACGAAACAAAATGCGTCGCTTGCTGACTTCACTCGTGTTAATGGCTGTCTTGCCAGAGTACTTCCTGCTGAAAAGGCCACTTCATCGAACAATTAATTATTCTAATGATGGGCCACTACTCAACAGTGCTTTTCTATTTGCATAGGCTAGAGACTGGAGAGAAAGAGGGAAGGAAAGAAGAAAAAGAGTCTGTTTGTATGGTGGCAACAGTGACAATTATACAGCATGTGTAATATAGGTGGGAATATAGTTTAATGCGTATAATAAAGGGAAAGTTAACAAGAGAAAAAGCAACCACAACAAGTCTAAAATGTATGTATTTATTTTGTATTTATTTTTGGTATTTCACATGTTTGTTATTGGCGCAGATCAGGATGGAAAAGGTTTTACTGCACGTTTGCTACAGTACTAGCAGTATAGCACAGATCTCAGGTAGAGTTATTTTGGGAGGATTGCTGAAATGGACACACGCAGGGATGGACATAGTAACTCCAGTGAGCTGTTAAACGGAGATAAGTCATTGCTCTGCTTCTCTCTTCTGATTGCACTGCTGCATGGGTCTATGTTACACACTCTCATTTTTGCCCCTCACTTGCCCCCAAGCCTGTTAAAAGAGGTGTGAAATCTGCCACAACTGCTCTTGCTTTTTGCCAGCTGTCTATGATTATGTGAGTATAGAATAAACAGTTGCTGCAGGAAGTGTCCATTTCGCCCTATTTCCTTTTTTTAATCTTTGGTGCGATGCCGTTCTGAAATTACGCGAACCCTTATGTGAGTGGACCTTTCTTTCCTTTAAATAAATAGCTTTTCTCTCCGCCCCACAAGCATCAGAGTGTTGTGACAGCCATTACAAGGGACGCATCTTTCTGAGAAATAAGGTGCTGTCACTTTAAGAGAATTCTTGAGACAATGCCAAGCCAGTGGCGGCAACAGTCCCCTGGCATCACAGGATGCCCGCCCAGGGCTCTATTTGCATACCATATTCAGGGCATGGCTCTCCTTTTTATTGTTTTTAATCAGTGCTGGATGTCAACAAAATAAATGAAGTTGCAAGAGGAAGTGAAATTTTTATCACGTTGGGGATGTGCATTTTCTTCCATTCATCACGGGCCATATTGAGAGAGTGAAATTTCAGAAAATGTGGTAATCAATGGAGGAGCTCCATATGGCGGGGATCAAAGGTGTCACAGAGTGTGTGGTTCTGCTTTATTGCCAGCCAGTACTGTTAATTGGACAACAAGATCAGAGGCAATATTAAAATCCAATTAAATTGATATGAACAGATTGCCAAGTGATGTACRCTAATGTATAATTGAGTATCAAGCAAATGCGAGTCGGCCGTCTTGTGCTCTACCTCCTGAATAAATGATGGAGCCGTAGAGGACAGAAACAAGTTTGCACATTAGCTCCACCACTCTGGGCTTTTATTTGTTCGTTTCTTAGCAGCTGATTCGTCTTTATTTTTCTGGCTGGCACTTTTAAAGGGGTAGCTTCTTTTTGTTGTCTTTTTTGAGTTCACATGTACAGGTAGGATGTGTTTGTACATGAATGTGTGCATGTTCCCAGCTAACAATTTTAGGTTGTAAGAATGTTTCTGTAACATTTCCATTAAGTAACAAAAATGTTAAAACAATATTTTAAAGGTTTTAGGGGCGTTCAAAATGTCTAGTTTTATAGACATTGTAGTAACGCTATTGCTTGGTTATAGAACGTTATTATTTTTTTATCTGTAACTTTTTAAAATGTTACACTAATTAAAAATAATGTTTTTGATATATATGATATAAAACGCTCTACTAAATTTAATGTAAGAATGTTTCCGATAACATAGAAAGAACTTTTAGAGAACGTTAGCCATGCAGTGTTCTAAAAACATTCCCTGCTAGCTGGATTTGTCCTTGTGTGTGCAGGGGTAGCCACAGGGAGGATAATGGCTGACTACATCCATCTATAACTGTTAAAACAAGGAGATTCCATCATAGCCAAAACTATTGGATTTGAGTTTTGAATAAAATTAGAATGATTTAACGTGTTTTGCCAGAAAACTGTATGTGTGATGTGGGGCTATAATGAATGTGGTGTAAAAAGACAGTCCGACCGTCATGCTGGAGACCCAAAGCTACAAAGTGCTCCTAAAAACAGAAATAGAGAAGATAGGGGCGGATGTTGTGACACCATTTAGCAGACCACTGAGGCCTGGATCAAGGTGACATTTCCTGATAAGGTAAACTTGGAAGACAGCCCAAAACAATCAAAGTTCATCAAAACCCAGTCATTTATTAATTGAATATTTTTAGGGCAACCTCAGGGCTTATAGCAGTCGTTCTAATACATGGCACTGGGGGATGATAAGAAGATTTACATACCTAATTATAATGACATTTCAGGGGCCCTGAGATGGTTGATTCATTTTGAATCATGTCTGTGCCGTTTGGCTGTGTTTCGGGAGGGGTTGTCCTGATGGGTAATGTGAGGGGCTGAGGGTGATGGGCAGAGTGCTGCTGCTTCATTAGAGTTGATGGAGTTTTGGGAGGAGCAGAGTCCGTGGTGCATGCCCGTCTCTGTGCCCATGGCCATGCCCACACAAAGGGCCCGCAGAGCAGGTGCTAACAAGGTCACACTGCCTCTGAGCCATCTGGGCAAAGCCTGGCACATTGTTACTGCACCTCTCTTTGTGTAGAGAGCTGCCTCTGCAGCCACCTCCGCCCAAGCTCAAAGGGAATCAAAAGACGCTTGCTTTCTTTAGAAGACTGTGTGTTTAACTTGAGCTAAACAAAAGGAGCTCTAATTGGTTTGGAACAATCTGTCACTCGTATGCAATGAGCAGTTGGCATGTGCAGAAATTAATTATTTGATTTTGTTATGATTTGTCTACCTTATGATTTGTTTTTTATGATTTTGTTTCTGCCCTATGATTTATTTTTTATAGATTTATCTATATCAATCTGAATGGTTGTTTGTTTGTCTGTCTGTCTGTCAGCCTAGTAGAAATATTTTCTTTCTTTTCCTCTTGATCAATGCTAAATAAGTGTGGCTGTGTTGAGTATAAAGTTCTACAAAGCCCAAAGTAAAGCTCATTACTGCTTAGAGTGATCTGCAGTTACTCACACACTGTGGCTAACAGTCCATCTGTAAGAAGCTGTGAGAGTAAACATCCAAAATCTTTCCCCAACTGCTGCTGGTTAGTTGTCATTTATTCTGAGTACAATTTTAGTACGATGGGCCAGAGGTTCAAATGTAAATCTGTTTTTTCCAGTCCTCTTGTAAACATCTGGAGGAAATTGGCTTTTCATGATCATGAATTGCCCTCAAATATTGCCTTAAATCTGGCCTGAGATTACGAAGGGCCTACCCACTGCACTAATCACAAATTACAAACCCAGAGGCTGGACACAGACCAAGATTTCTTCAATGAGTGAATGTTGGGGGAAAGACTGCCACCACTGGAGTCTAGTTTGTAATTTATGATTAGCCTGAACAAAACAGTATGTGCTGAGTCCTGAATAACTGGAGACATATGTACAATGGGTGTTTATGATTTGTGAGTATACATTATGACGCGGTCAAAGCTGTATGAATCTGATTTATTCATGCAAAACCTTTGATTATAGTTGGCTTTTGTGTAGCAATTAGCAGTGCAGGGGGAATAACCTACACTTCCATTATACTCTCTCCTCATTTGCCTCTATTTTACAGCTTCACTGTGGTCTGTCTCTAAAAGGCTTTTGGCTGTCATTATGTGGTTACCTGTTTGGCTTTCCTGACATTCCTTCTTTGATTTAACCAATTGACGTTTTCAAACGGAGGTGTATAAAATTTAGAATAATCATCTGGCCAAAACTGTAGCCTATTAAGGCAGGTAACCACAGCCAGACCTTTTGACTTGGTTTGCATTCCAAAACCATTTCAAAGGCTATAGCAGAACAGTAATCTTTCTGTTTATTTAAAAGATTTGAGGGTTCTATTTTGTGGCCAGCCATGTGGCATTTGAACAAACATGAAAGGGAAGGTTCCGTTCATAAAGAAACAGCAGCCTTATTACTGAAGGACCCACATACACGCAACCGGGTGCACACGCAAGGCCTGCTCTTATCCTCATTTATTGGCCTACTTCAGCAGAGCTAGAGAGCCATAAACATTGATTAAAAATTCATTTTACATCCAGTTGTTTAAAAGAAGTACTGTTGCATTGTACTAGCGGGTTGTTGTCACATAAAGTAGACAGTTTAATGAGCCCTTATTTTCACAGTTAGTGAGAGTAAAACTTAGATACAGTTCTATAGATTAAGTGGTTTAATTAACACAGTGACTTAGTGAAACCTAACATCTGAACCTTACAGCTAAGAATGGCAACCAATAGCTCAGTAGCTCAACGTATACCACAGTTAAAAGCAAGGTGGACAATTTTTTTTATAAACATTTTTTGTTGCGCTGGTTGGAAGTGTCTTTGCATCCTGATAGCAATCACTAAGTAAAGTGGTTTACATTTATTTTATATAAATCTATCTAGAATTGTCCTACCCTAACTTGAAAGGGTTCTTTTCTTACACCATTTGCAGGAGGGTGGAGATTGGGGCTCCGTGGAAACATCCATAGCATTTCCTGAAGGATTTCCTCTAATCCAGTATGCACACAAAGACACCTATCCTAATCCACAGTGTTGAAACCTGAACGTTTAATTGAACATTGGACTGCGGTTAGACAACATATGTGCACATTTTTTTACACCTTTTTATGACTGAAATCCTTCTCTGCTTTGCGTTACTGAACACTCTATCCTTCATCATCTGTCACACTCTATAAGACATAACAGGGCCGTTTTAGTGGCTAGTATGGACTGTTCCCATTGAGTTATAAAGAACAGAGATGTCTTACAACGGTCATAATGGATATTAAAATGCTGTCAAAATTCTGCTCGTGCACCGTTCATCAGAAAATTCCTTGTATATCTCAACACAATAGAATGACATTTAGGCAGCAGGGAAAAAAGGGCTGAACTTGGTCTTTCTTGTGGGAATCCTGCTACTGGCCTGAAATAACAGCATTATCCTGAGAAAATCCCAGATTAAGCAGACAGGTAGGAGCACGGCTGTGCACCGGGAAGCACTGGGGAAGGATAGGGAGGAGGTGCAGAGAAAGTACACCACAGGGGGCTAATACTCCCATGCCAGACCAGCTGATCCCACCTTGACTGACAGGGTGCTGTGCATGGACCTGCATACAACACAGCCCACAGAGAGACGGATACAACACAGTATGGCAGCACCATTCAGAATCCTTCCTAGAATGCCTTGTGCATTCACAAGCAAGTGCATCAAACTCTAGTTTAAGTCTAGCAGTTTTACTGACTATAGGGAAAGTTCTTGTAATTATTTGGGTATGTGTCCATATGCTAGTGTTCTCTAAACTTTAACACAATTTATGTTTGTAAGCATTTAGAATTTGCAGTCTCTCTCCTCTAGGAAAAATGAACCAAAGTATTAACAATAACATTAATCTTGAAAATCTTGAAAAACATGAATCTTGTCCAAACAAATTCTGTCTAGAATGAGACTGTCCCTTCCTCTACCTGCCATCGATTAGCAAGTAGAACATCATATTTTATTGTTATAATGTTCTACATTGGTTATTTATTGTTTGTTTGTTTATTTATGCATACCTATACATTATGTTAAAAACTAACACAGGCAAAGAAACCTCTTCAAGCATTTCTACAGGGTTTAAATATTAAACCTGTATTTAATTTAATTTAATTGTATTGTACCCACGTTTTTAGTAAACAGCAACAGAATACAGTCTGTTGGCTACCATGTATTCCATGTATTCATGAGAAGCCTACTGTGAAAAGTAAAATAAACAGTCCAATGGCCTTAAATACAACTCCAAACAAACTGGCAGGCATTTAGCATTGATGATGGGACCCAAAGAACTACCCGATTCTGGAATCCTGTGACCTTGATAAACCCTGGAAATGCTTTTTAAAAGTGGAGGCAAGAAATAATTTATTTTCTCTCATTCTTTAACCTGAGCCTCTGAGGGAAGCAATACACGCGTACACACACAAGGTCCATCCCGAACATCTTTTGCTAATGATGGCCGTGCTTTCACTCGCTAGTGACCCTACACTTAAACACAGATTGATTTACACATTTTCCTCAGAAATTTACAGAAGATGATGGGTAACCTGAGGAATAATTGGATAAGCAAGGCCAATTAAATGGCTAAAAAAATGAAAATGTGCTGATGGTGCCAAAAAAAGACGGCAGTTTCTTTGCTTGATTGCCTTCGCTCCTGAAAAGATGCAGGGCAGGGTGCATGTTTGGGCAAGAGAGAGAAAAAGAAGAAGGACTTGAAAAGGTTCGACTGCTTAGCCTAGTCCTTCAGCAAGACCCCGAGCACAGTAACCTTATATCAAAGACAGAGTGTTGAACAGGGAAGGGAACTACATTAATTATTAAAGCACTTTTGGTAACAAGCTGTGCGTCGGTAGATGCCTATTGTAAGGACAACTTCCTCCTGTTTCCAATTATCTACTTTTAACAGTCCTATAGGGGTGTGAATTTCCCAGGTGCCAAAGACAGGTCTGGCTGCTCTACGGCCAAGTGAGTGAGGGGTGTGTGCTAAAGTGTACGTAATGGTAACTGCTAACATACCGTAACTGAATCTGAAAGCAAAGCAAGTTAGTTTCTTCACAAAGTCAGTGAAAAGTAGTGCTTAACTTTCAGAAAACATTGATCATTAAACTTAAGAGGTTAAACAGTTTGATAACTAGGTCACCAAAATTTCTGTCATGTCTAAATAGGTTAAACCGCTTATCTGTGTGTTTTTGCAATGAAAATAAATGTTAAAATTTAATGGTCAACGTTTATAAAATTAAGAAATAAATTCCCATATTCAAAACAAAAATAAGTGCATCAACAAATGCAGTCAATATGCAAAAACATTTTAAAACTTAAAAAAAAATTATGGATGCCATCTTTTGCAAACTTTTTCCACCATGCTGCAGAAAAGCTTCAAATAGCTTCAAAATAGTTTATTTGGGTTTAAGAGGTGTTTTTTTGCAATAGTGAGAAAAATATACAATAATAGATGCAGATTGTGCATATGTCAAACACTGTTAAATATTATTTTTAGTAATTAAAATTCATTTTTAAAAACATTTTAAAAGGTAAGTTTTTAAAATTGTCTTTACTAAATGGAATTGAATATTTAATTCAAGTAAAACCTATTCAGTAGTTTGTCAATCACATTGATGTATGGTTATACTTGTGAAATAAACACAAAAGGTCAAGACATGACAGGAGAAAATCCCCATTTAAAAGAATTTCTTCTCCCACATGTGTCTGCTCTTTAGAAGAGATCTGTGTCTCAAACTGTGCTCAGATTTGCCAAGAAATCAGAGTTAAGAGGAACAGAAGTTCATTACAGTTTCCAGCCAAAGTCAGCCACAATTTTAACTGTTTAAACTGTTCATTTTCAGAATGCAGTATATGATCTCATTCAGAGAACTGGTGGTTGACTTCACACATGGCAGAAATTTAAACCTGTGCTGAAGGTCTTATTGGAAGGCATCTCAGGCACTCTGACAATTTATTCATTATCTGCCACAGTCTCGACAGCACCAGGCCTGCAGTCTGCCGGTCAGATTTCTCTTATCAACTGTCTTTCAGTTTTTTGCATTTTCCACATTATTTGGTATCTGTGTAATGCACTTCAGGGGACAGTCAAAACAATCTAAAGGTGCTGGTATTCTGTCAATAGTTCTTCACAAAAAGTGGTGGTATTTTAATGCTTGTCTCTATTTTGTTCCTGCTTCTATAATTTGAATGGAAATTCATCAAACAAATTCAACACCATTCCAGCTAACAATTTAAAGCTGTAATCACATTTCCATATCTTTTCATTAAGTATCAAAAACATTAAAAATGTTATTTTGAAAGTTCTACGAGCATTCAAAATGTCCAGTTTTTTAGATCGCTATTGCTTAGTAAAAAGAACATAATTAATTTTTTAATTCTGTAATGTTTTTAAAATTATGTGTTTTGATATCTTTAAAAGAACTTTAGAGAATGTTAGCCGACATTCTGAGAATGTTCCCTGTCAGCTGGGGTAACACTGTTTTTATGATCATACAGATGCGGCATCCTGCACTAGCCGTCTGTGGAATTCACTGTGAGTAAATACCTTTGTATTACACAGACAGTAAAAGTTAAACAGCCTCACCATTGTGTCAGGTGTACCGTTGCCACATTTAACACACTCCTCACCACACATCATCTCAGCAGGACTCCACTAAAACTCAAATAGACTCTCCATCCGCACTGTGAGTGAGTGGCCCTTGATTAGCGTGTGATTTGTTTACACTGACTGATGGCCTTTAACCCTCAGTCAGACACGCTGGACTGTCATTTTACACGTCCACAGCCCTGTGCCAATGAGCCATTTAACACCCTCCAATAAGACCACCAGCCAGCAGCCACCCCACCCTGAAAGAATCATGTTTATTGGCCTCAATAAAACTCTTCGTTCCTCAGGCAAGAGCAGATAACAGGCGGGCAATATCTCAGCCATGTCTGCCAGAGTTCTAAATATTGCCGTTATGATAACAGAGATTGATCTGTGTATCATTGTCTCACACAACAGTAATACACTCAGTCTCACTCAGAGGTTGTTATGAACAGTCTTATATTGCAGTGATGAGAACTTCAGAAAGCTATGCATCTCTCCCACGGCCTGAACTTGGCGATTCTATCGAATACTGAGGCAAGCATCTCGAGCTTTAATTCTGCTTCTCTCATGTTTAATTCATTTATATAATTAAAATATTAATAATTGAAATTAGTATTAATATTCCACAGCAATAATGCAGCCTTTGCAATGGGAACATGTTGAGATTGATAAAGATAATTATGTGAATATTCATTATTTCGGCCATTTTAAGTGGTGGATTGATGTTGTGCAACGCAGATGAACAAAGAAGTTCGTTTCATGGTTCCTTTTAAGAAGACCCAACTTTTAATGGGCCAACTTTCCACAACATGAAACGTTTTACATATTTTCTCGAGTTTCATTTTTAATGGAGCTTTTAAAAACTTCATTAAGAACCAAGGCATGTGAGTGCAAGTATGCATTTGATGTGATTCTTTTGGTAAAAAGAGCAGAATTGCACAAATCTCATTGCTGGCAAACATGAAAAACATCTAGTAGAACTGGCCTGTGTAGCAGGTAGCGGGGCTGGAGTCTTTTCAAATGTAGTTGTTTCAATTATCTTTAAAGCAGAGTGGAACAGAAACCTTTGTTTGTGTACCACTACACTGGCTTAAACCTGACCTTGTTTCTTCAAGCTTGTTGTAGGATTACATGTTCCTTTAGTACTGCCTGATAGTAAGAGCACTTTTTTCTCATTTATAATTCATTTTCCCCTGATTTATTATTCATTTGATCTAAAATTTCATTAATTTTCTAAAATGTTCCAATTGGGTTTTTCTAGTTCAGGCAAGAGTTTCGTTGTCCCTTTTTATAGACGTTATTACTCTTTTATGTCTTGTGTTGTAAGGTTATCATCTTCTAAGGGCAAACAGCATTTTTAAAAGTTTTAATCAGCCTTTAATGAAAAGGGTCAGTGTCAGATTGGTGAGATTATGCCCGTATCTGTTGCTTTTTCAGTTTCTTTTGCTATTGTTCCGTCACTCTCATTCATGGTCCTCTAGCTGCTCTCTCTTTCTCTCGAATAAAACGGCTGCACTAATTACATACTGTAGCACATGGCTGGTCAAACTGGATCAGGAGTCCCTTTATAAGAAACTGATTCAAAGATCATTTAAAAGGAGTTATAAGGTTAAAGAAGTCTATAGTTTTCTTAGTTAAAGAGTTTTATATATAATGCTATTTCTATCGCACACATTTGTTTAAACAGGCAATATTTTTATCTTTGCCTATCCTGTTTATACCTGTTTATTTAATAACTGATACTGCAGCAGTGACTTAAGTCTTGCGTTTAATTTATTTTAGAAGTCCACTGTAATTTCTGACACAATTAACCCTATGTAGCCAAAGCTGGTCATTATAGACTGGACTTAAAGCTTTTAAAGTATTCACACAGAAGGATCCAGTTGATTCAATTAACTACTTTGATTATTACATTCACTTTATATTCTGCTATGGCATGTGGCGAAGAGATAGTTCCTATTTAAAATTCTTTCAGCCAATAGAATCTTTTTGGGGTCCAAAGGGGATATGATTTTGTGAGGCATAAGCTTCACAGATTTCCCTTCACATTGTGTTAGAGTGTTATGTGCTCTGTATGAATATGTCTGTAAGTAAGTGCATGTGTTCATACCTTTTCCCTTCGTATAGCCAGTGTGTCTGCAAGCCTCAAATGTCAGTAGTATTATCGGGTGCCTGTTTTGGTCAAATTTGCATCTGGCAGCATCAGTGTGGGCCCGTTTCTAAAGTGCAGAGGTTCAGAGCAGTCACAGCTTAGCATTCATATTGATAAGGGTGTACTCAAAGGAAGGCTTAGAAATGCATTTGCCACGTCAAAGCTGGACAAAGGTGTGACTGTGAATTAGACCAGCGCAGATAGAGGGAGCTGCCTCAGACTGTGAGCTGTAATTATGGCCAGGGTGATCACTCATATACCAGTGTATTTGCAAGACTACCGTGCTGTTTTCGTTGGCTTTTGGACATCATGCTGGTACCATGGGTTTTTGCCCCTGTATGTACCATGTAAATACAATAGTCTATGAATTTCATTTTTTTTTATTCCAGTGAATGCTTTTTGTAATTTATTTATTTTTAATATTGCTATATGTTATTTTTCCATCAAACACACATTTGTGTCGCTTACAAAGCAGAAAATTATTGTAACATGTCTGTGAATAATTCTATATAGTGACCGAATTAATTATGTATTTACATGTTGACATATACAAAAGAGACCATAAACGTTCCATATGGACTGATGGCAGTAACAATAAAATGGTATAGAGAATGCAGTTACGCATTGTTCCAGACATGCAGGGCAGCTGCAAACACACAGCACGTGTAGCAAAATGAACACACATTCTTATCAGATGCAGATTTTTCTGCTGCAGCATGTGGCAGTGTCTGGCAGTGGTAGTGGAGGGGCCGCTGGCCTGCGCCGGGGGGCATGCAAGGATAATTGGAGGGCCAGCATATTGAGAATGAGGCCAAGCAACCCAGTCTGCTCAGGGGGGTCAGTGCACTGCGCTCACAGCTGGTCATTAGTGACCCGCACTGAAAGGAATATGGAGCTATGCTAAAAAACCTATTAAAATTTTAGCTCAGCGGCTGTGGCAACATTACAGGAGAGAGGTGAGGGAGGGAGATTAATCTTTATTGGGCGATCAGCGCATACAGCCTCCGTCCGCTGAAGCCGGGTAAGCTGAGGTTGCAAAGTACAGTGCTGATACACACCAACTCAAACTGGCTCTCTGTGGACTTGTGGGTCCATCTAACCAGCTAACAATATTAGGTTGTAAGAATGTTTCAGTAACATTTTAACGTCCAGTTATGTATTTTTCCTGATGTATTTTGCTACCAAACTGGACGTACAAAACACTATTTTAAATTCCTAAGGCCTAGGTATCCTAAATATCCTAAACTGGCAAGCTTTGATATGATTGGCTGACTCTGTAGGCCTTCCAGACATAGAGTGCACAGGGTTTCCTTTTGGTTCTTGTGTATCATTTACAAGTGTTGGGTTGATACAATAAGGGCTTTTGAGGAAAAATAGAAATATTTACTGCATTTGCCAAAGTTGGCAAGGTTAGTGGCATCAAATCATTCAAAGATATTCAAAGTTTTGTTTGAGGCACTTTGAGGCTGTTTCTTAGAGTCATGTGACCTCCATTACAGGGTTGTTATATAACTTTTACCTTTATAGTATCACCAATATAATCAAAGATGTTAGCTTAATATTCCAAACAAACAATATTCCACTCCAAATTGATGGTGGTGTCAAGGGTCAAAAAAACACTTGTTAATGAGATTTTGAATTATGTGGAAAACAAATACAGATTTGGGGATGCACTTGAAGTAAAGGTACGCCTTGAGGAAAAAAGTGTAATCAAAACACTGCAAAATGACCAACAACCTCGCCAACCTCGAAACAAAAGAATCTAAGATCTGAAGATGATAAAGACAAAAAATGAAAAACATAGCCTTAGCATCTTCTTTTTATCACTGCATTAATTTGTTCTCCGCAACAACAAATGATTTTCCCAGCCCTTGTGAGAATTTTGTTTTCTTTTATGTGCTTCTTAGACATTAATTATATATTTTTATATAGAATATGCAAAAAGAATTGCGAACGTTGGAAGGCGAAGTGATTAAATATTAAACAATGCAGAAATCATTCTGTTACCTAAAGGGATGCTGTTTCTCTTTCTTCTGCTCCTCTTCCTCTTTTTAGTGTTATTTGTGCGTGTCGAAAATTCCTTTAAAGCATCGTGTGCTCCGAGGGCACATGCAGCAGACCCAGGCGAAGTTTGTTTCAGGCCCAAGCTATTTATTATGGAGTGTGAGGCAGCCGGGTCACTTCACTAAACTAATGTGTCATTACTCGCTGGCTGCAGCACTGACCAAAGCCCTTGCAATATGCATTGAGTTTGAATTATTTCTCTGGCCCCCGGCAGCAACAGAGCGAAAATGGGAGAACGAAGGAGAAGAGAGCGAGCGAGAGATAGAAAATGTGCAAAAAGGAGGAGAGAGGACAGTCTGCACAGTTTGAGTCCGATCCTAGGGGAAGCATTAGCAAACCTTTGAAGGGGGAAAAAGGCATCTGCAGCATAACCGAGACTAACACGGTAAGGTGAGGGGGTCAGAGTCCTTTCCACCATGTTGCTAATTTTGGAAGGTAGGCCTGGGGAAGAGGAGGAGCCACAGGAGGCCTGCGCTCAGACCGAGAGGGAACTTTACGGCAGGTCTTCATAGATTGTAAGCTGATGCTCTCATCCATTTATGACAGTAAACAAACACAATCGTTAGGGTGGGTAGGAGAGCTTGTGCCCTCCTGGTGCAGTATACCTGTGGCTGGGAGGATCAAGAAGACTCTGGCAAAGGAGGGATGTTCACTTTGTGCAGACTGGAGGCCTTCAGGGCTCTGATTCACATATGGTACCTGAATCAAGATACTGAATCATCATCTAAACACTCTCTCTGAGACATTCAGCTTAAACATGTTTAACCTGAAAACGGCTGGATGTACAGTATGGTTCAAATGTCTGTATCTAAAATCTAGGATATAAAGACTACTCATTGAAAGATTTAGGATTGTAGAAAAACATGTGGTATAAAATGAATAGGAATTGTTTAGGATTCTGCATTAGGTTACTAATTAAATAAACAAATTACCTTGTTCATACAGAAAATCAGATTTGCTTGTTTCTTGCAAAAGTAGAACCTACTAAACACCAAAGAATTAAGAAATTTGTGTACATTCTTGTATACTTTTCACTCAAATCGTTATGCTAATAAAACAGTTTGTAATTAAAAAAAACTGTATTAAATTAAAAAATGCAAAATAGAAGCACAGTGGTTTCAGACCTTTGGACCACAAAAAGGAAGCCAGAAAAACTGACTTTGCTACAGAAGTCCATCTCAGCTCATTATTACAAATAAAATGGATTTGGTGTGACATGCAGGGCTGAATAAAATAACTGGGAAATGGGCATTGATGAAGATGGTCCAGAAGGGAAAAGATTCTTGGACACATTGGTTCCACACTCAGCTAGCTAATCTGTGAGTGCAGTCTTGCAAAACAAACCATCAGTCTCACAAAGGACCTGCCACCTGGCTTTGATTTCCCTGAACAACACTGTGTATCGTCATTACAAACACACACACACACACACACACACACACACACACATCACTCTTATCACTCTGTGATCTCTGTAGGTCAACACAGTGTCTATCAAAAACTTGCTTCAGGAATAAAATGATGACAAAACAACCTCATAAAGTGTAAATAACTTTTAAAAGAACTCTCCAACGAGCGAAATAGCCTCCAAAAATGATCATATTAAAATGCATCAGTTTTCATCAGACAGGAATAAACAAATCTGCCGAGCTGAGCCAAAGTGGTGTTGCTAATGCTTCCCCTTTGGAAGGGCCTGCGTTTGGCCCCGTGGGCAGAGAAATGATTGGCAGGCAGAGGAAAGCAGGAGCGAGACCCTGAGGGGAACGAGCGCGGCAGGGATTTGGCTTCGCCAACCCCCCCTTCCGTGTTTTGAAATCTAAGAATAAACAGCGATAAGACTCCAAACTCTTCCTGCCGTTTAATCTTGGCCCCCACCACCCTGTCTCACTGGGCACCCTACCACAAATGGACTAGGAGGGAAAAGAGTGGGCATGCATGACTGCTCTCACCTGCGCTGGCTGGCTGTACGGGCAGGAGGAGCCCCCTGACTGCCGCGCTAATCGCCTTTAACAGGAAGCGCCGCTGTCTGTACTTATGATTTCTCCCCATCTGTCCTTCTCTTCAGTGATGAAGGAATCCACCGAGATTCACTCTTTTTCATCTACTGTATTCCATTATGTGGTCTTTCATCTTGCTTTCTAAGTTTGTCTTTCAAAGCAACTCTGCGTGTCTTCCAAGTGATTTTTCTGAATACTCTCACAATGGTTCCCAAACTCTTTAGGTGAAGAACTGTGATCAGACCATCAAACTACCACCTAGTCACAAGAATGTTGCCCTTAATTTATTTATTAAAATAGTTTCATATTTTTTATTTGCAATGGATCAAGGTGTGTGTGAGAGCTGTTTACTACACAAAAAGAGCTACCTGCATGTTTACTGTACAAAACAAAGGGCGTTTCATGCAGTACTTGTTTAGTGTACAGTAAGTGTCCTTAGCGAGAATGAGTATTTTGCCCGTCCACACCTCTGTGTGAACAAGTTAGTAAATTCATAACCCCTGTGAACTCTGTACAAGTGTTCTGTACTTATTATTATTCACTTACATGTGTCACACAAAGAGAAAAACTAATTATGAATGATATATGTGGCAGGAGGAGTAAAAAAAAGTTGATGAATAAAAAGTCAAAGAGAGAGAGTGAGAGCGAGAGAGAGCAGCCGGGGTGGCTGGGTGTCAGCTGACAGATATAATTACAGGAATGGTCCTCTCTCCCTAAACCATTATTTATTTTAGCAGTTCTGACCTGCTGCTGTGGCTCTACCACCCCCATTTCTGCCAAAAAGTGGCTTTTTAACTGAAAGCTTTCCAAACAAGCCTCACTAGCATTTGGCTTCATTCCAAGAAACTGTATTTTTGTGAATCTGGGCTGTTTTACTATGAGTCTCTGCTGAGTCTGAAGCAGAGTGCCTCATTTGTGTGTGTTCGTCTATTAGTTTGTAATACTTTGAGTGTGTGTGTGCGTGTGTGTATGATTGTACAAAAGGGTGCAAGGTGAGATAGAAGTAAAAAGGAGGGGGTGTTGCGGGGTTAAACAATCATATATTATGATGTGATTGCAGAGTATAACAGAGGGTTGCAGTGTTTTTTTAATAAGTTGTTACTTCCTTTAGTTTGATCTGTTCCTGTTCTCCCCACACTGATTTTTAATACTGCACATGGGTGGAAGTAGTCCAGATAAGAGCTCTGAATGAGAGGCTAAGTGAAGGTGTGAAGTGCTCAAAAGGCACATAGACAGGAAAACATCACTCATCGTTTGATTAAAGTTCAGTCTTCTGTACTGTTTGTTCCAAGAGAAGTGTCTCTGACATTACATTGCTTCTTTTTACAGTCTCTATCATTTACTTTGTGACTCAAGTCTGATGGGTCTTGCTCAGGTCAGTGTTTTTATGTATATTTCTGGGTAACACTGATTCATGGTGCCGGCTATAGTGGACAGATGTTTACAAGTCATTTTTTAAGAATTCAGAGTGAGATTACCTTTGCACCTTACCCATAATTCCAAGTTTTTGTGGTGAATAAATGTGGCAATGAAATAAATATATTTTTATAGTCTTTTGTGACATTATATGTTATACGTGTAACTCAAAATACATTTTGAATAAATTTTTCCCTTTGTGATTTTTAGTTTTTGAGGCAAGACAAAAATAGCAATAATTATCTGGTAATTTCTGACTATATTTGTATCTGTGAGAGAATTCCTGCTGAAGTGTTTGTAGAAAGACATTACAGTATTATTACAATTTTGAATTACAAACATTAATAGTCTTTATACATTTTCTTAGTCTCATATTCAAAGCCTCATTCTTATACTCAAAGGCAATAATTTGATGGTGACCTTTGGCCCCTGTTACAGTAGCTCTGAGCATGTTAGCACTGAGGCATGTGAGACTGTTTAAACTCACCCTGGTGGACAGAAGTGTACACTACATACAATAGAGTCATAACACACTTAAGAGAATTTACTGTGTGTAAGGTTTAACATTTTTGAAAAACGCCACACTAATATACTGAGACATGGTAAAAGCCAACTTGTGCAGACATTTGAAGTGGTTTCCCAATATAAAAGACCCATATATTGGCCAAATCATATTTTACATTTAAAATCTAATAATGTCAACAGGTTTGTGTGAGGGTTAGGTTTAGGGTATAGTAAATATCATTATCTTAAAATAATATGCTGTTAATATGGCTTTAAAAGTCTGTGGGGGTGTGTTTGTATGCCTGCGTGTATGAGCCTGTGTGTGTATGTGTGTGCACATCTGTGTGAGATGAATGAGCCAAAACAATAAAAGGTGTCTCCTTTTTAAAAGATGCACACTGTCAAAGAAAATAAACTTCAAGCCTCATCACCTTCAGAGGGAAAAAAACTTTCATCGCATGAATATGCAAATATATCAGTGAGTTTACGTTTGTTTACAAAGCTGCTGCTTTTGTGTTGAGCAATTAAGAGCGCAAACATTTCTTTCTTCCTGCTCTCATCTCCATGAATACGCATATCTGTAGAGATGATATGTTAAAGCCGGCAAATGCATGCAGATTATTAATGCAAATCCCATGCAACTTTTTCCATTGTTGACATGAACAGGAATGAATCCCAGATTCAGCATATCCTGTGGGCTGTGGGTTGCGGGCGGGCCACAGACTGCACCAAGACCCATGATCCTCTTTTCCCCTCGCCCTGACCACATTATCTGAGCAGTCATTGGCCAATCAAGCCAATCAGATCCGGCTGGATCTGGGGAGGAAGAAAGGGGACAGGCATTGTCACAATGCATGAGAAGAGTTGCTAGCATCAAAGCACCCCTTCTGCCTCCATTTGAAATATTAATAATTCTAATGAGGTTGATGATGACCAGAGCAGAGCTGCTGTTGTGGGCAGCCCCATCCGCAGGCTTATTGGACTAACCTTGTGCTCCCTGGATCTTCTGTCTGAATACACATACTCACACATTTGGACACAACCATGCAAATCAGTCTTGGACGTGCCCTGCAGGGAGGCAGCAGTCGATCCCCTGCAGACAGAATACTGTCCTCTTCCATGACCTGTGTCACCCGGAATCAGCAATCACTCCTCTGAGTTCACCCTGACCCATACATTAGCATCCAACGTGCTGTGCGTTGTTTTGCTCGCCTTTTAATGCAGTATTTTATATGCTGAATATGCAGTTAAAGGGCCTCAGCAGAGAAGACTGAGGGACTGTCCTATGGGTAGGATATGCTAATTGTTGTAATTGTATAATTCATTTATGCCTGGCATTGCTTGGATATTTTAAGGCATTTGTTGGCATGCTGCTGAATCTGTGTGTGTGCGTGTGCATTTGTAATTGGGGTGACCGCATTAAAACAAAAAGATAAATTAAACGGATAAATGTAATGCATAAAAATAGAAAGAAATTCTATATGCATATTGAAAACATGATGAAACATGGTGTGCTACATTGCCACTTGTTGGAAAAAGTTGCTTGATTCTGTAAAAGCTAGTGGGCTTAGTGAGCTTACACTGAGCAAGTCAAGCCAGTGATAAAAGTAGTTTAGTTAGTAGTGTCACTGCTTTTTGTTAGTTACTCAGCAGCACTGTTGAGGAAACTGAATGACGGCATGTCTGTGTGTATGTGTGTGTGCATGTGTGTGTGTGTGTGAAGTCAATAGCCAGAAAAGTGCCATTGCTCATCCTAAGAGGAATTTTTCTCCTCCTTTAAGATGTTTTTATGTGACTCTAGATCAATGCCTTTTTATTTCTTTGAACTGTGCAGGATCAATAGTTGGCAGCAGTGAAGAGTGCGGCCACAGAATGACGAGCCATGTGAAGAATATGACCATCAACACTCCAGAGCCTGCCCTGTTTCTCTTCCTCTATGCCTCTCTAATGTCTCTCGCTCTTTTTCTCTTCCTCACTCTTACTTCCAAAGATTGGCCATGGAATAGATTAGTGCTTTGCAACATCACTTCAACTCCCAGGCCAGCCAGTGTGTGTGCCCCCACTCCACATTTGTGTTTAATCTTATTTAAATGAAAGGGACTTTGGCAAGAAGGCGGCAGGGAGTGCCAGCCTGCGCTTTGGAGCTGGGGAGGAGGATAATGCCCCACTCAGTGGCAGTGAGAGCAGGGATGGGAGGAGGGGGGACTGGAGGGGAGGCAAGGCCGATCCAGCCCAGCAGGAAGCTCCAGATGTGAGGCCACTGAGCTGACAGTGCATGTTCCCTCTGGGAACCAGTGTGGCTAACAAAACCGAGAGAAAAAGTAGAGAGAGAGAACAGAGAAAGAGAAGAGAGAACAGAGAAAGAGAAGACAAAGAGAGAGAGAGAGAAAAGAGAAAGAGAAGAGAGAACAGAGAAAGAAAGACAAAGAGAGAGAGAGAGAGAGAGAGAGAAAGAGAGAGAAAGTAATTTATTCTTGTGAAATGGACAGTTTGCAGTAAACTATAAGTGGAGAGGAACAGAGAGTCCTGTGAACTGTGAAAGTGTGAACCCTCCAGCCCCGTGTTTTGTGTGCGTATAGAAGTTTGGAATGTTTAGATGTTTAGAAGTGAGTAGATGTTTAGAAGTGAGTGAAACATCCCCCTTAAGTAAAAAGAATTTAGTGTGCAGGTAAACGACACATTGACCACTGTGGGGTTCTAGCAAGAAAGCAACTCTTCCTGTCAACGCAAATCAGGCAGATGATGTCAACTTTAACCAAATGTTTCATTAAAGCATTGCAAAGTACAACATATCTGAAATTAATAATATAAATATACTCAATAACCGTGTCACTGAAGTAGGTGTATTGTATCACAGCACATAAATAAACATTAGACAGAGAAAATGAACCAATCCAGGGTCTCTTCAGATAATCAAATGTTTATGGACTTCAGAATGAGAGTGTTTATTCTGTTATGACCAGTTTCCGTGCGTGTGTGTGTGAACTGGGGTTCAATTCGAATGGGAGAGATATGTAGCTATGCGTTCCATATCTTATCGTTCTGTAGTTACTTGTTGTGAGTCAACAGCACACGCATACAAATACACACATGTGCAGATACACACCCATGTTGTGCTACGTCAATGTGGCCAGGGGCCGAGAGTGTGGTGGTGGGCCAGATAAGAGGCTGGTGCAGCAGGCGTAGTGTTCCGGGGATGGTCTGAGGGGCGATAAGGGCAGATAAGATCCAGCCTGTAAGTGTTATAGAAACATATAAGCTAGGAGACCCCCGCATCGGCCTCTAAGACAGTGTGTGACACTTCAGAAGACCAAGACGAGAAACCACACACACACACACACAAACATTTACACACTGGCCCTAATGCCAAAACGCTCCTTGTGCCATAAAGAAAACAATTAAATATTTACATATTGAATTTCAAAATATATAACTGATGTATTTGTTTAATTATGCACTTTAAATGCAATCACACGTATTTGATATGATTGTACATTCTGAGTTTAAAAGGTTGAATTTAACACTGTTCGTCTTATCTGGAGGTTGACTAATAGACAAAGCATGAAATACGTCAATGTCAAAGGAAACATTTTAAAGTTCAAGCCGAGGATATTAAGGCCTCGCATTTCTCATAAAACATGACCTTCATTTTCTAGGCGGAAGCCACCGCACAGATCAGGAACTGTTTTGCATTTGATACCGGCTGCGTGTTTAGCTGGTGGGCCTGAGGTTTATTTTGAGATATTTATTGTAACACAGGTGTTCTCTTTTCTGAGAATCAGGAACTAGACTGGTCTGCACGGACCACCGTGCTCAGTCAAGTGGTGAAAGGACAGTTTTAATGAAACTGGCCCCAGAGGAGGTGCTGGCAGCAGGGGTAGATAGAGCAGAAGAGCCAGTACGACCATGCAAACTCCTCTAAAAAAGGAAGGAAGGAAACAGGGGCCAGTGGTTCTATCAAACACACAGAGAACCTCATGGCTAAAGGCCTCCACATCTCTCTGTTTCTCTTATGGTTGTGACCACACCATCCCCCCAGCTCAGAGTGAGAGCAGACTCCTGACTCGCTCTCAGACTCGCTCTGAATGTGAAAATAAACACCACATGCAGCCTCCGTAGCATTTAATGAGGGAAAAGTGTTTTAAGAGGCTGCTGAAAAGTTTGGGGCATGAAAAAAGAACTCTTGAAGCTATAAGTCATTCTTTGTATACTTTGTATTCTTCTGCTGGTTGTCTTTTAATTTTCCTGCAAGATTGTCTTGAGGAGGTTGTCTTGTAGTGAAACTACATAGATAAATGCCTTTAATGTATTTTATGGCTAACAACAGAACAACAAATGTATATGTTTTTAGCTATCTCTAATAACCTGAATGTCATATAGGTTTGGGATGACATGAGGATGAGTACATTTTGTTGAGGAGTAGATGTTTTTTGTGGTAACTGTGTCTTTAAGAGATTATAGACTGATTCTCTACAGTGACTGAAAAAGATTTTTTTTCAGACTAATTTGAATTCTAAAGATTTTTTATTGTCATCCATTATTATTGTTATTTGTTTTAATCAAAACTATTTTTTGAAAGCAATAAACTGTTGCTTTCACTCTACCTGGGAAAACTCCCAGTAGTTCTAGCAGAACCTTGCGCAAAATCTCCATGCATCCAACCATGACTTTGAATCAACTGTGGGCAATAATGAATGAATATTAATTTTTAATATCTGGGACCTTTGTAAGACTTGTCAAGCTGTCGCGAGGCTCTTTTGATATGTGAGTTTTAACATTCATAAAAGAGCTTGAAAGCTTGCCAATGAGCAGCATCTGCTCCCAGCGCAGTGAGACGGGGCTCCGCAATGAACTAACACGCGTCCTGCTCCTCCCCACAATGAGACCATGTCAAAGACGCGTTCCTTGTTGATGCCTGTCAATGGCAAAGGTGTCACCACTGCAATTAATCTCTTTAACAGAGAGCAGGGCCCTGCTTTGTTTATTTCATTGCCTTCCTGACTGTGCTCCCCAAGGCCCCTGCACACACGTTTCTCTCGGGCCCCTTATTTCCTTATCGGCCTGTCATGGCTGACCGTGGCCTCTTGAGTAACTACGCTAAAGGAAATGATGAAAAAAGGGGGAAGAAGCAACAAACGGCTAACCCCTTTAGATTTCCACGAACTGCCTTATCAGAGAAGACCGGCCGACCTCCATCTTTCCATTACATAGCTAAAGAATGACCAGGCCTTTCCTCAATATTGTTCCCTCTTTCTTTCACCTACTCTTAAAAACACCCTCATCAACTTTTTCAACAGTGTAATCATATAGCACAATATATCCAGTTTGCTCTTTCTCGCTCCTGCCTACACTACCTTTAATTATTTCAAGAAAGCAAGCAATTAGGAGAGGTTACGGGATGTGCTCTCACCAAACAAAATGCTTACTATCTTTCTTAAAGCAATATAAATAAAGACATCAAGTTAGACGTCAATATTATTGAATCGAAATTGCCCAGCTAAGAGAACATTAGCTAATGCTCTCTTATCTCAAGGTTATTAGAAAAAAACATTCTTTCTGTAATGTGGGCAGATGTGGCCTAATGATTAGAAAGATGGGCTTGTAACCCAAAAGTTGTGGGTTTGATTCCCACCACTGGCAGGAAACGACTGTGGTGCCTTTGAGCAAAGCACCTTTCCCCCTGTTGCTCCCTGGGTACTGCAGTGCTGTTCACTACATTTATGGTGCTTTTATGTTGTGTTTTTGTCCTTTTAGGGCCTGACAGACTGTAGTTACTTTGAACTATTGTTGTATGGGGAAGATATATCTTACAAGGAAACGATAACAGCATAAAGGTTCGAAACATTGAGTATGTTTTTTGGGGTAAACTATTACTTTAAAAGGCCAGTTTTCTACACTTCTGTAGCATTTTGTGTTTTTGCTCTTTTTCAAGAGCAGTTACCCAAAAAGAGCCGTGTTTTAGTTAACTATTTTGCACCCTCTTTGACCCTTTTAAGAAATCTTCAACCCACTTTGAGAACTCTTGCCTCTTTACCTTTTAAATGTACATAAATGACCTCTGTTAAACATGGCCTATCATATGCTAATGTTCCAATGGACACTCAGTTGGTTTAAATGCACATAGATGCGGGAGTGAGCTTTGCGTCCTAAACTGAACGTTAAACTAAACGTTAAGCTGTGTCTACATAATACATCAAACTGACTCCTTTATACCAACTGTACCGAACAGAGCTGTGTCTGCATGTGTGGGTGACATTCACAGCTGTAGAATAAGTGTGAACACTGAAAGAAGAGCAGAATGTTCCAGAAACAGCAAGTGTTCCTTTTGGACCCTCAGATAAAGGCATGGAAATGAAGGGCAAGTTGACTGAGCTGTAAGTACAGCAGACTGAGCCCAGATCAGGACAAATCCCTCGCTTCAATTAGTCACTCTTTTACTTTTTATCTATCTCTCTCTTTTATTTTTTTGACATCTGATTAGGAATGTATTCCTGAATCTTATGGGCAAAATGAAAGAGATAAAGAATGAGAGTGAGATAGAGAGAGAGAGAGCAGGATAAAGATAATCCAGCAGCTTAGGAGATGCACTATAAAGTCAAACCAGGGCACAGAGAATGTTAAAAAAGAAGCATGAAGACAATGGTTAAAACACAGGCCAGCTTTAATGAGTCAGGGGCTAAAAACAGAAAGCAGAGCTGCCTTTAAAGTATCCCTCATTAACTTCTTAACTGATGTCACATGCTAGCAATCTTACAGACATAAAGACAATAAAGCAACGGCTTCCCTCTAGTGAGTATGGCTACCCTGCCTTTAGATATTATGCAGTAGTGTGTTTTGTATTTTAACTAACCGGAAATGTTCTCTGAATGTTGGCTAACATTCTCTGAAAGTTCTGTCAAAATGATCAAAAATGTTCTTGCAGTAATGCTATATATCATATATATTAAAAACATTTTTCTTAAATTGTTAGTGGAACGTTTTACAAACGTTACAGAATTAAAAAACATTTAAATAGGGTTCATATAAAAAACAATAACATTTATACAACCTCAAAAATTGATATTTTAAACATTTAAAATAATGTTATTAATGTTTGTGTTACTTAATGGAAAGGTTGGGGAAACGTTCTTGCAATCTAAAATTGTTAGGTGCAATAGTATATATGGGATTGATTAAAGATTATGCTTAAAAGGGTCAAAGGTCACCTCTCCCTTTTGTAGGCAGAGTGCCGGGCCTGGCCATTTGCTGAGGACTATGTCCTACCATGGCATGGACACTCATTAGACTCCTCAGAAACAGGAGGACCCCGGCTAGACAGGAGCTCACAAGGGGACAGATATTGATCAAGGATCAAACAAAGCCACACACACACACTCATCACACTCATACATTCTGACACACAAGTGCACTCATACACAGTGACTTGAATCAAGGGTATAAATTGGGGGGGGGGGGTTGTGAGCAGGAGAGTGAGGGGATGCTTGATGAAACAGAGGCCAATATATGATCAATACAGCCTGAGAATTTCTCCTCTTTCCATTTCAATTGTCATGCTGCAAGCAATTAGAAGAGCTGCCGTTGCCCGTGAAGATACCGAGCCAGATTTACTCCCATTACCAGACCGGCCCCAGGAGAAGAAAAAGTTACTGTTATTATTTTTCTTAGTCAATATGCTTTGATTTTTCAAAATAAAACTGCACGGAGTGGAGAAATGTCCCTGAGCTGACAGTAGATCACAGACAGCAGGTCATTTCTTAAAAACTGATGAGGCGAGAGAGGGACATACAGTATAGTATTCTATGACTATGGTTAGATATTGCTAACGTTAATTGTAGTTGATGATAGTAAACTAAAGTCACTTTAGTAAACTAAAGTGTGAAATAAAAAAAACTAATATCACAACAATTCCAAATCTACCGGTGTAGTTTCGAGTAATAGTTCAATTATAAACATTTTGTCATCATACTCACCCTCATTTCATTCTAAAACTGTATAATTTCCTTTTGTGCTGTACTTAGGTTAGATTACAAAACACAGAGAAACTTATTAAGTGAAATAAAGTGAAAGTGACATATTTGTCAAGGTATGGTAACTCATACTTGAAATGTGACCTCTGCATTTAACCCATACCGGTGAGGAGTGAACACACACACACATCCTGAGCTGTGGGGAGCCATTCACTGCAATATCCAGGGAGCAACTAGGGGAAAGGTGCCTTGCTCAAGGGCATCTAAGTCATTTCCTGCCACCATTAGGACACAGCTACCACAAGCTTGTTATTCAGATCGTAGGATGAGAAAAACTGCAAACGCTGTTAAAAAGGTCCTAAATAGTTATACAATATTTTAGTGGCCGCATGGAAACGTGAATAGGAAATTTAACCCTATTAAAATTTAATTATATCTTTAAATGTGCATAAATAGAACAACAGTAACACAGAGAGACATGAAGCTAACGTGAAGACTTTGGACAACGTACATGTACCACACTGTATTAAAAAGACACGGTGTGCTATAAAGAAAAACAAAAAGCAAAACCGATAATGCCGAGTGACGTAAACTGTAATAAATAAGGCAAAGTATAGTTAGCTAATATGATCATTCTACTTGGCCCTCATATGCATGCCATTGTTCCCAAGCACTGATACGTTGGCAGAGAAAATCACGCAAGATCCTTCACATGACCTTCAGTGTCTGCGTAGTTTGAAGGAGCTTACCTCTTTTCTAGATGGGAATGTCACACAGACCCGAGGCTTTATCTTCAACCCAGTTTTTCATGGGCATCTTAAAGGGCTGTTTGAGCTAGCTGAAGTGTTTGGACAATAGGTATTCATTAAGGGCCAGTGTACAGTGTACAGGGCTGTTTTGTCTGAGAGAGGAAGATAACAAAGGGACATGGCAACCCACTTCAGCATTTTTTAAATGAATGGTTGGGGTGGAGTGACAGCTTAGCATTCAGTATCAGGTGTTGCCTGCAAAGTCTTTTTTTCTTGTTTATTTATCATGGACAGAGGCTGTGTCGAAACAAAGGGGGTTTGGATTTGGCACTGTTTTGCTTTTCTTCTATATTTTTGTTTAGTGTAATCCTTTAGCGTTGTCTAAAATGACACAAGTGTCAAAGGCAGTGATGTCAGAGAGCGCAGGCTGCATTCATTTTTTGCAGCCTCAGAACTCGTCTTCACAGAGAAATTGATTAGCAAGGGTTCAGGCCCGGCAGCTCAGGGCTCAGCATGCAGAACACTCCCCAAACACAATACAAATGTGGGCAAAAGGTGGGAGGGGTTTTGGGGGGTATAAGAGAGATCCCTGGCAGAGTGAAACATACAACAGGACAGCAGGGACTAGCAGGTTCAAAGTCCACAGTCTGAAACCCTGGAGAACCCCATCCCCCTCTGAACCCTGGCCCCTGCCCCCTCCTTTCTTGGCCCTTGTCTGATTTGAAAGGTCAGTGCGTGTCTGGGAAAGAAGTCTGGGGATCCCCTTCTTTATTAAAGGTCACTATTATTCAATAGCTCTTAACGCACAGTCGCTCTGCTGGGTCCAGCAAGCCTGGGCAGGGAGGGGGTGTTGAAGGTTGCGAGATGGGGTATAGATGAACCTTGGAGATGAGCTTCATCCTGTTTTGGGGGAGTTCTGGTAGAGTTTAGGGCTAAAAAAAACAATCATTATCAGAGCTGTTTTAAAACCCTTTGACACATTGATAAAATCTGTTGTCTTTTCAATACGCTGTAATTGTGTAAACATACCTGAGTTCAAATGTTTGCTGAATGTGGTTATGAATGTACAATGATGGGCAATCAAATTTGGCGGTAAATAGAATTTCGGGAGGGGGGCTGGTAGTTCCCACATTGAATTCCTTCCACCCCAGCCAAACTACTTCCCTATTTCTTACAGAGAGAGAGAGAGAGAGAGAGAGAGACTCATTCTCATGTAAAACACTTTTCACACAAGCATCCCCCAATCTGCGAGTCCTCATTAGGTATGCCTAGTTTAGCGCTGACTCTTTTTCATCAAGTGCCTCTATTATTACAATAATCATCACCACTACCTCAATCATGTTTGCAGTAATTTCATAAATCAAGGGCCCTTTAGCAGGGCCACGGGAGCTCTGGATTCTCTCAGGCCATTTGTTCACAGTTACAGAGAAGAGGTGAGCCAACGGGGGGAGACTGATCAGTCCAGAGCCTTTCACAGAAGAGGGACAGTAATTACAAGCCTGTGCAATGGGTGACAGGGGAGAATTATCACTCTGATTCAAGATTAAAAGCCACCTACTGCCTCCAACTCTAAATTCTCCATCGGTGAACATTGTTCTGGCTTTCATATGACAAACGTATTTCTGTACGTTTAAAGCCAGATGTGTAAGGTCTCATATGGAGATGAGAGCTAACTGTTATTTGAGCAGAGGTGTATTTAAACAGACTTCTCGTGAGATCGCATCTGGTTTTGATAGACCTTCCTTTGCAGATAACCCATAAAGCACAGGGCATGATTTTATATGTGATAGAAAGTATGAATATGGTAACAGGACAGTAAACTTGATTTGATATAGCGTCTTTTCGTAAGTATTTCTCAAAAATGTATTGTCTACCAAGGTAGATTTGCTTTCCCTGTTGAAAAGATTTTAAAGCTCACCGGCATAGATTGAGTTTTGGATACTGATGTTCTCACCCGGCTTTTTACTGGCTTTACAAACAAATCCTACTTACAACCAGCTTCATTAGAAAGATCATACTTGTGGACCTTTGACAACCAGCTCCCCAGCTAACGGGGAATGTTCTCAGAACTGTTCTTGCATTAGTAGAATGTTTTATAACGTTATATTATAAACATTATTCTGAGGTTGGAACGTTTTAGAAATGTTACAGAATTAAAAAGTTTGAATAACGTTCCTATAACCAAACAATAACGTTAATACAATGTCTAAAAAACTTTTTTAGTTTTGACTGTTCCTGGAACTTTCAAAATAGCATTTGTAACTTTTTTGTTTCTAAATGGAAATATTAGGGAACGTTCTTACAGCCTAAAATTGGTCAGCACTAACCAGTCTAAACCAGCATGGAATGTTTTGTGCTTCTTTAAACAGCACTGATAACATATACAGTCCATTAACATCTGAGATACAACTGAAGGACATCCCATTTTCCCCACATGAGGATTCATCAGGGAATGGGTGATGATTCTGTGTGGGGTTTGTATGCTGGCAGAAGCAGATGGCTTCAAATTGAATTAGATTGCAGTGTTAATAAGAGTAACTTTTTGTTTGTGTCCTTGAGACACGCAGAAGGATTTTATCACATCCTTCAGGACTCCACTTTCAAACACTGAAACTTTGGCTCTCCAGAGCAGCTCTCTGTATGGCAGTATGGGTGACCTCATCTCACTTAAAGGAACAGCGTACCCACCTCTGTCTTTATTTATTCATGTGGTTTCAAAGCAGCATGACTTTATTTACTCTGCAGAACACAATGTGAACAATTGATTTTGCATCGTTTTGGAATTAACTATCTTTTTTTTCATCTTTATTAGAAGTAAATTGCTATGTATATGTATATGTATATATACATACATGTAAATGTTATACGCATAACTTTGTGCATACACGGGTGTGGGGTATGTATGCAGTGCATGCATTTAGCATGTCTGTGTGTGCCCGATTACATGTGAGGGTGTGCCCTAGTGTGTCTTACTGTCTGTGTCCATGTGATTGTATAGCGGGGTGTGTCTGGGTCTCACCCCGGGTCTTGATGAAGTGTCTGGTCTCTGGGGCTCAGTGTCTGAATTGTGGGCTATAGCAGGGGGGTGGGCACCTCACCCTCTGTACGTCATCTCATGAACACCATTGAGATCAGCCAGGTCCACCTAACATCCACAGCCATCATGGCCATTATACTGCAGCCACAGACAGTTAAACGTTCAGAGGAGACAGTTTGAAAGACACATTTATGTATAATCCTCAAATCCGCCCCCCCAACCAAAAGAGAAAACAGCTTCCAGTCCCCCACCGTCACTACAGCCCCCTTCCCAATCCTGCTAAGGATTATTTTGTGTAATGATGAATAATTTATGAAAATCTACCCCCTGGCTCTCACCAGTGTCTCTCAATTGGCCCTGGCATTAAGCCATTCATTCCTCTAACTGGGGGGGGAGTCGCTCATAAGCAACGGCATAGTAAAATCTAATTTTCCCCCCTAAAAACGAGTGATGCCGTGACTTAAAATCTTATGAATAATTTCTAAATCTAAATTTGGACACACTCTCCCCTTTGTGAGATATAAACCGGAATGGTGCCACTTTTTAGGGGGATTGTTGTACCTTTTACTTTGTATCAGTTCACCAATGCACGTTTTCTTTTTTATGTGTCCTTTTAATTTTTGTTCTCCAAATTTTTCGGTTCCTCCATGAGGTGATCGTGACATTCTCAAAAAAACATTAGACTAAATATCTACTGAAGTTGACGCTAACTGGCTGTCCTCTCAATGTCTCCTCTCAAAGTTTTTTACAATAGTTTACAAATCTGCACTTGATTGTGAAAAATGATTGTGTTAATGTGACCCCAGGATGGCCAGTCCCTGATGCCAAACTAATAACACACACCACTGGACAAGACACAACACACTGAAGTTCGAGACAGAGAGCTGTGACAACTGTGGCGTGTTTGGTGTGTGTATGAGCGTGTTTGTGTGTGTAACAGAGAAGGGGTTAAAGAAAAAAGGCACAGTGTTATCTGAAGCAGCAAAGCCATCTCTGGCTGCAGGGATCTTTGATGCTGGAAATCAATAGATACTCACAGCACACTGGTGTAACCTTGTCGGGCCAAAGCAAGGGTACTCTGACTAAAAATGTGGGGTGGAGGAAGGCAATTGGTTGGAGGGAAAGAGAAGAGGAGGATGGGGAGAGAAAGCAGTGTCATGTGGCTGCTCTCAGCCGCTTATGTGAGTGAACGGTAATCGGGCTGTGGTCTTGCAGGCCTTTGTAAACTCACTTGCTGAGGCAGATCACCTGGAAGTGACCATGGCAGAGTGAACCTATGAACACAATCACTGACCCCTCGACCACACACAAATACACACTTCAGAAGTGTGAAACAAGCAAATATTTTGTTCAGAGGTGTAAAAAGAAATCATAGTACACTTAGTAGTGTAGGTCATACTGTGTTAATAACTTGAAATACTTCAAACAACAACATACTTTTAACTAACATCATATGCATGCACATATTACATCGTTTGTTTTTCTTAATTTTTTTAATTGACCGATGAAATCAAAGAGACTTAAAATGTTCTCATTGCAGTAGCTTTGATGCAACATTATGGTGACCAGTGAAATATCAGAAAGATCTGAATGAAATTAGTATAATCGTTTATAATCTTAAAGTATATTTTTTGTTGTACTGGATATACCTGAAATAATACTTTCAGTATAATTAATAATAAAGTATAATTACAATTTGAAGTACTTTACACCCCTGATAATGTTAAACACAGGGCTTGATTCACACAAACACACGTATACAGTAAGCCAACACACATTTCCAACAAACAGCAAAGCAAAGTCCAGGAGAGGTCAGCTGCTTGGCCAATCGAGTTGGTCTGGAACAAGTACAAACACATGAGCATGGGGTCATGTGCATGCATGCCTGAGCTGGATCCTCTCCGTTAGGAAGAGGAGGAGGAGATGAGGAGGGTGGTGTGCTGGGTCACGACAGAACTGCCCGTGTCACTCACGTCTTGGTGGTTTTACAGGGCACTGCAGGTGAACCTGTAAAATCCTGAGCTTACCACACACAGTCCCAGATCTGCCCTCACACCTTCTTTTGGATCTTAGATAAGCTGAGAAATAGACAAAGACACTGTTTTCCAAATGCAGAGAGCTGCCTTGCTGCCTATGTAGGCTGTTGCATTCTGAAGCAGTATCTTAACGCTAATGGGACCTTATAAGTGACAAATTTGAAGGTGGACTTATAACCCTGTGCATCTTACAAACAGTTCTCTCTTCGTTTCATGTAAAAAGTGTAAAATATTCAAATAAGCATACACGTATGGTGATCACATTTTTTAAAATAGTTTTAAATAATTCCTCATCAATATTTAGTAGCATTGAATTAATAATATATATATAATCAACATCCGAGCTTATTGCAATGCATTCTGGGATTGTCGTCTCCACGAAAGATAAATGCAACGCTGTCAAAACAAGTCAGCATAATCAGGATGCCCAACTTTTACAACAGTCTGTGTGTCAAGAGCATGCATGTGTTGCTTTAACATGCTGTTTCTGGAGGCTGTGGAGCTCACTGGGTTATAGAACAGAGCTAGAGAACTATGTGGCTACTTCAATGGGCGGGTCTTTTGTATGCGTGTGTACGTGTATGCGGGAGACAGGCAGATTGTAGAACAGAAAGACGGCTCTTTGAATGGGTAGGGGTACGGACAGGCCTGTTAGCAGTGCCAGGGGCCACAGTCATTGTGACCGTGTGGACTCTGTCTTTGAGCTCCAGCTGAAACAACAGTGCCGCAATTACACCTGCCTGTTTCCTGGATCCCCCTCTGCTCGCTCGCCGTCTGTGGCGCCCCCGTTGTTTCTGTTTGTTTATGTCTTTTCGCGTTTCTACTTTCATTTGTTTTTTGTTTGTTTTTTTTGAGGGGTATCTCATGCTTTTTGTGACAGGGCATGAGAGCTGCCTTTGCCTCCAGGAAATAGCAGACAATTTGCAGCAGCTGTGATGCGCAATAATACAACAAATTCACTTACTGAATGACAACGGCTTTGTTGACAAGCCAATTCAATTAGCCAGTGAAACCAACGGGAGTAGCGAGCGGGCAGCCAGTCAGACCCCGGGTCTCTCTCTCTTTCACTCTCTCTCTCTCCTTAATTCCCCACATCTCTTTCTATCTGTCCAAATGAGAGGATGGCTGTGTGCCTGTGTTTGGCACTGAGAGAGAAGGCCAGAGCTTTGGCCATTCTGTAGTCAATGGGGACTGAATGTGTAGTGTGTGCGTGTGAAGCTGTGTAATGCTAATTAATGGTAGTTTTTCACACAGACTCGGTGGTAATGGCAGCAGAGCTATTATAGCATGACTCTGACCTATGCCCAGACAAACTGGCCTGCCAGCTTGACCCAGCTAATGGCGGAAGAGGAGTGGGGCCTGCTATTATGTCTTGATCAATCATTTTCCCAGGGCCCCATGCAAAATGCATTGGGCTTGTCTAAGCTAATGTATCGATATCGGACCTTAGGAGACAATTTAGCCAGGCTTGCTCACTTGTTAGCTTAATTATTTCACCCCTTTAATATCCTGTTATTAATATGTGTGTGTGTGTGTGTGTGTGTGTGTAGGGGTAGGGTCTGGCCTACAACCCATTTTTCAGGTCCTGTGTTTTTCTCTATCCCTCTTGGTCATTTATCTTTTCTTTTTATGCCCGACAGAATTAGCTAATGTAGTTGTCAGTGTGAGGTAGAACAATGAACACATAATAACAATGTGAAGATCTTCAGTGAAGGTGGAGAGATGAGGAAGTCCAGAGCTACTGGTTTCTACACTCTACCTTGTCATTTACAGTTAACAGAAACACAGGTTTCTGTTAGCTACCACACCTACAAAATGTCAAAAACAGTATTTCTAAGGAAAAATTGTAGTGTACATATGGATCATAAAGACCAGAATGCCATATATCTGGTTCACTAGTGAAACTTTAGAGGAGTGACACCAGAAGTCTGTATGTAGGTGGTATAGTCGTTCTTTCCCTGGGAACTGCTCTCGTGAGAATTCCTTGTAAATTTGCATCCAACAACCAGTATAGGCAACACTTATCCATTAAAGGGTGTTTTCAGTTTGTGTGGCTCGCACACCATCATGGCTCAATATGGGACAGGTCCCTGAGGGTTTGTCCACCTCCTCCCGCTAGCTACTATCCACGCCACACCTTTGCCCTCCCGCCATGACCTTGGGCAGAGCACTTGACCCTCCCTGGGGGTCACTGCTGGTGCCTGTAACTAGAGAACAGACTTGCTATGTTTACTGTGCTGCTGCAGAGGGAACAGCCAATGGAGAAATGCCAGGGGCCAAAACTAAAAACCAAAAGGGCCATATTTCAGAAACCCGTTGGTTATTTTAAGTTGTGACAGGTCCAATGTTTTAAATGATTTTCAAACTACATGCAAACATAGCTAACAATATAGGTTGTTTCCCTAATATTTCCATTAAGTAACAAAAACGTTAAAATGGTATTTTGAATGAGCATTTAAAATGTCCGTTGTTTTAGATGTTGTGTTAACATTATTTCTTGGTTATTTTTTAAATTCTGTAATATTTTTAAAACGTTTCAGTAACAACCTAAGAATAACATTTAAATAAATAATGTTTAGAACTTTGAGAGGACTTTAAGAAAATGTTGACTTTTAGAAACAGCCAGTGTTCCCTGTTAGCTGTGATAGCTAAACAAATAGGGTAAATAAAATATGCATCTTAAATTTAGATTTTACACGTTTTTACACAGTCCAAGAACCCTGATGTTCCACTGAGAACACTAATGGATTATAATGAAGCTAATGTTTGATCTGATATTTTTAGATTTAGAAAAAGGATTTACAACTGCCACAATGTCAAACATTAGAAGCCCCCATTTTCAAACACCTTGCATGCTCGGTGTATACTGCTGTGTGCTTGTGGAGGCCACGGCTGATTTGGTATTCACTGGTTGTTCTTGCTTTTATTTTGCAGAGATTTAGTGGTGATGGTGTGCGTGCAGAAAGTCTTCTCTCAGGTGCTGTGGATGTCAGAGACAGGGTACAGAGAGAGGAGAGAGTAATAAAGAGCTGATGGTAATTTAAAAAGTAGGCATGCATATCTGAGCTTGGCCGTGACACCTCAATGTCCTCCAACCTCTCTCTCTTTTTCTCTCTCTCACACACACACACTCTCTTTGCTTACCAGCCTTCCATTTTTCTTTTTCCCTTCATTTCCTTTCCCCCTGCTAGACAATCAATTTCCGCCCCTGGCATAGCGTTCGTCTCTCTCTCTCTCTCTCTCTCGCTCTCTCGCTCTCTCTCTTGCTCCCTCTCTCTCCATTCTCATGGTCAGATGACTGGAGCTGACCTTTTCACTATAACCCGTTATTAGAGAAACTGACATTCAATCCCTGAGCCCGGAGGACACAGAGAGCCAGCGTCAGTCTGCCAGGACCCCACCACTGCCCCTGACCCCCCTACCCCACCCTCATGCAGAGCACCCCCGTCAATCACTGCATTATCCTTAGGCATCCACTGCACCACCATGGCCTCTGTGAGACAGGTGATCTCAAAGGAGTCTGGTCTCCAGGGTCATGTGACTGCCTTAGCTGTGAGTGGCCAACTGTCATTGGCTGCGTTGATAGAGTCAGTGTGATTGACAGTTATATATACCAACTAGGTATGATGTTTAAATTGTTCTGTTTAAATATCAGTTTACAGGAGCGAATTGAATACTGTCTTTATAAACTAAAACCGAAGGATCATTGTCAAAAAAATGTTGACTGTTTTTTAGTATTAATAACACCAAAGACATGAAATACAGACTTTTCAAAACATTTGTTTATTTGCTTTTTTCACACCTGTTAGGCCTTGCACTAATGCTTTACTTAGGAAAATAAAATGAGTAAAACAGTCAAAAAAATATCACAGTCATGAGGAAAATATGTCATACTATTAAAGAAAATGTTATAGAATTATGCTTTAGTTTACTTTAGTACATATAGTATAGAACACAAAAACGTTAAACACAAAACTAAAACAGGACTGACAGTATTTTGCTGTAGTGTTAATGTGGCCAATGTGAATAGTGGACTACAACAATTAGAAGGTGTCATGGAACGAGAAGGTGGAGCTTCCCAGAGGAGGTGCCTTTTCACAAAAGAAATTTGGATTGTGAGGGTTTCACTATTATCCCCTTTCACTTCACACATTCCTAGAAAAGTTTGAAATCAAGGAAGGGAATGAAAACAAATAAAATCAGATTTCCTTTAGGTTTAAAGTGTTCTCATTAAATGTTCATTACCACTGAGTTTAATGAGCTTTTGAAGCAAGAGGGGAGGATTAAATGGTAGATAATAGTGGAAAATTTGATGCAAAAAAGATGCATAATTTCTTTGGGAATTTTTTCAGCTTTTTACAGCAAAGTTACTGCTTATTGACTGACCAGATCAGACACTGGCAATTTGGTCGGACTGCATGCATGGGTTACACAATGAAAACACACTTTTTCACTAATTATTTGCCCTTTGCCTTGACAGAGAGAGGCTCGGGTTATGATAATTTTGTTATTTTTAGGTGATTGTTGCCAGTGCGCAAGTTCATGAACATTAAAGGGCTTGCCGTGTTTTTAATCTGGAGAACGAAGGTTTAACAGCAACAGTGATGAGCTCTAATGACAGGGAAGCCAATCATCAGCTCTGCCTTCACGCACACGGCAGAGTAAATAAACGGCCACTGGGCTGAGCTGCCTGCTTTCTCAAACTCTCGGCTCCTGCAGAGGCTTGCATGAAGCTGAATATGTGTGTGTGAGAGCTCATAAAAGTGTCACTCAACCGAGTGCAGTTGAGAAGCAGGTATGTAGGACAGGGTGTGGTCCAGGCCAGTTGAACAGGTCAAGCATGTGACCAGTGCCAGCGGGCATAGGGTGTGGAGCAAACCGGAGCTTCTGGGAAAAAATCGAAAGAGATAAGCGGAAGGAGGGCCGACTCAGGTACAAAGTGTGCCTGCGGGAAGAGGAGGAGAACTAATATTTCGTACACATACACACAAGCCTTCGGGCATTTTCCACTGTTTCACAAACACAGAATGTAAGAGAGAAGCCCGTCTCTCGCGCTCAGTTTAACCTTTTAGTGTCCACAAGGGCCCTGAGGAGAACATTAAGACTGATAAAACACACTAGTGCAGCACACTCACAGACATATGAGCTCAGAGTGAAATCAGGCATGTTGATATCAGCCTATACAACGACACAGAATAGTGAAGTATTTAGACACAAAAACTATGTGTTGAATAACAAAATGTCAAATAAAGTAGCAGACAGACAGTCAAACTCACTGTCTGTCTACCTATCTCTCTGTTTTTTCTACCTTTCTCTCTGTATCTGTCTGTCTGTTCTTCTTTTCATATATTTGTAGCTTTGGCCTTACACAATTATATGTTGGGTATCATACAATGACCCCTAACAGTATTTGGATGAGTAAGTCTTTACCATTTGCGCAAAGTTTAGTAATTAACAATACAGTTGTTTGTACCAATGTTATAGGAACAAGAAGGCTTGCAGGTGTCACAAGGAGTACGCTTTGTGCAGGCACTTTAAAGTAGTACAGCTCATCTCAGGAGCCCAGAATCTGGGCCTGGTCTCAATAACGGAGTCTGCTTGATAATGTGTGTGTGTGTGTGAGAGAGAGAGAATGAAAGAAAAATCCCACATATCCTGAATATAATTAGTACATGTAAGTCCTGGCTCCTCAAAAAGGTTAAAAATTATAGGAGTAGAGGACCCACAGGCTTCCCTTAGTTTAACAACCTCCCAAAAGCGACAAGTGCCAAGCTGGGCAACTGAACACCTACCACTGCTGTAATGCCACTTGCGGAGTGTGTGAGTGGCATACATTAGTGGGCCCTGCAGGAGCAGAGCATAAAAATCTACTTGACTTAAATCTGATGCTCATAAGCGTCCATTATTTCAGGACTAAAATCCAGATTCTTATGAATGAATGCCCACTGCAAGGTAACAGGGCAAGAAAGATTTAAAGCGTGATTCCCCCCTTTTCCAAAATTGTCCCGTCTTAGAGAGTTCCGGAATGTTGACCCAACTGACCCGAATCATTTAGCATGATAAGTAATGGACACCTGTGACCATTCCACTCTGAGTCAAGAAGACAAGTCCACTGATACCATCAGTCAGTCCAAACACTAAAGTACAAAGGTCAGTACTGCACGTACACACATGTGCATACATGCAATAGCACACGCTTGACCTTATACACACGCAGATCTATAAACCTTAATGTGCAGGTGCAAAAACTAATACACAAACACATTGGGAAAAGCTTAGAAGAGACGTGTATGGATGGCCAAAGCCTGGCGTTAGTCAACACACTGTGCGTTTGGTTGTTCATGTTGTGTGTATTGAATGAGGGACCATATGAGAGGGTCTTCAGTGAAATAAATACTTCTCACCTGTCAGAGCATGGTCTCTAGTTGGCCACTAGCTGCGTGACCTTGGCCATGTCATCGCGTTTCAAACACACACACTCTTACACACACACGCACACACGTAGAACACCACAACTAATGGGCCCCCACCCTTCCGACAGAGGCAGGAAATGAAAATGTTGATGAAGAAAGTATCGATTGGTCAAATTAATTCGGCCCTGATGGTCCAATAATCACGGTGTGGGTGTGTAAACAAAAAATCTCTCACCCAGGAGGACAAGACAGAGATGAAGAACAAACCTCATCCACTCACTTCATAAACCAAAGTCTAAATATAAGTCGACTTTTATGTGAAATTCAATGTATTGTTTAGTCACATTAAGAGATGAGCTAATTTAAGACTTTTCGTGAGTTCCTTTTCAAGAGCCATAAACAAATGGTAAGCAGGTTTGACTTGTCTGTAATAGAGATGATTGAGGATCAGGTTGCCAGTCATTAGTGGCAGTGAGGTAAGCAGTTGTTTATATAGTCTTATTGTTTTGATGGACAAGACCAAACATCAGCAAGACTGTATCCTTATTTTTACTTGCAACTGATCTGTGTTCATAACTATAACTATACAATTTTAGTTTATTTAGCTTATATAGCCATAGAACATATTCACTAGCTAAATTAATTAGAGGTTTTGTTAATGAAAATACATCTATTTATCTGTCCACTTAATTATCCAATTACCACACAGGGTCCTTGGCAGTGCTGAAGCCTTTAACACCGTATTTCCAGCTGTAAGCAGAGAAACACCACGGCCAGCTGGCCAGTCATGAAAATAAATCTAATAATAATTTATTAGTATTGATGTCACAAGAATTAATATTAAAAATACTCTGCAAAACATCAGACATCTGAAAAGGCTGTAGGTCAAAATCATTTAATACTCAGAATTAAATCAAAATGTCTAATAAATACTCTGATAAAAATTCATGAATTTTCCCTAACAAAGCACTTGTTTGTAGTAAATTGGCTTGTTCAGAACTGATGGCGCTGGCTGAGCACAATTTTCATCTCGAGTTTACCTTTGCTGGGTCTCCCTGCTGTCCAGCAGCATTTATCAGGCCAGACGTATTTCAGTCCATGAAAGGGTCTGAAACGCTGAAGATCAACCAGACTGTGTAGCACGCAGAGTTCAAAACACCCCCCCTCAGACGAGCAAACATGTTCGGTGAGGCTGGGGGGGGCTGATGCAATGAAGCCCAATCTTAGCGCAGGACAAAGGGGGAGGAGTTTCGGTACTTAGTTTCGGTACCCTTCTCTTAGACTCAGATATGCAAGGCACTTTCAAGTGGGCCGCCCCAACAAAGGTGTTCCGTCATGTGTAACTTAATCTGCAGCCTTGCCATGCTGACCTCTCACCCCAGCTGCCTTAAAGACGAGAGAACAGTGTTTAAAAAATGCTAGAGAGAGGGACACACCATAGAGAACCTACCAAAGAGACCATGTAAAATGAAGATGGAATGCCCTTTTAGAATCCCTTACAACACATGAAAAATGTTTGCTGTGTGTTTGGTATTGCTCAGTGTGCCTGCCCATTTCTGTGTGTGTGAATGGGGATACATGTTTTAGAGGATACAAAAGTGCACGGGCATTAAAACAGTCTTTAGACAGTTTTAACTAAGTTAGACAGTTTTAGACAGTTTTCAGACACAGTGCACTGGGGTCACTTTAACTCAAAACAGTGAGACTACTAGACAAAACACAGCCAGCATTCCCTGCCTCAGCCGTGGACAACCTGTTCCACTCTGGCCCTGTTTATGCCTGGAATTAACATCCATCCCATGTGATCATTATTGACATGTAGTCATACCAGCTAACAAGGAATATTTTCAGGACGTTGGCTAACATTCTCTAAAAGTTCTCTCAAAGTTATCAAAGCATTTTTGTAGTAACATTAGTGCAACATTTTTTACATATATATCAAAAACTTTATTAAGTAATTAGTGGACCGTATTAGAAACGGTACAAAATTAATAAATGTTTGAATAATAATCTTATAATTAGAAATCGTTAGTTTTCTTATTATAGTTCTTATAGTTTCCTATCTTAAATAACTTTTTTCTAATCTTATTTTTTCTCAATCTCATTGCTTAAGCATCAAATGCTTCTCTTAGTGCCGTTCATGGGCTTGACCCCGTCATTGCTGCTCGCAGCTATATTTTTAATTATATTTTAATTTTGTAAGAAAAATTATTTTTAGATTAGGTGGACTGTAGCTCATCTGTTCTTGTGCAGCAAACGTTAGAAATGTGGTAATGAGGATTTGGACCCTGTTTACACCTGACCACTTGTGACAGTTTTTAATACCAGGTGTAAACGATGCCCCACTGTCACACCTGTCCCACTATCCCCTCCTCTCTAAAGCTCTTAACCAGTCATTAGGAACTGTCCTAAAAAATCTCTGTAGTTCAACTTCAGCTGTCCTCTATGATTACCTATTTTTTCCGTCTCTTTGGTAGAGAAGGTGACCCAGGCTGTTCATCTCTGCAGCTGCAATTAACCTAGGTCACCCAGCACAGCTCCCAGAGTTGAACAGGGACGAGGCGTGTTAACAGCAGGCACGGACAGGTTTTTTTTGCTCCAGCAGATTAGCTTCAGCCTGCCTGGACACACGGTCTCCTAACCATCAGGCAATGCTGGGATTAAGGTCTGCCCCAGATGACCTGCAGGAGAGGAGAGGATGTGTCAGTCTTCTGTAAACATCTGACCAGTGTTATTAGAAAAGATATGATAACACAGTTATGTGCTCAAATGTGTGTGTGTACGTGTCAGGGTGGGTACAAATATGTACCCAAAAGTCAGCAAAACCTGACAAATCTGAGCAAAACCTCCCTTTGGGGATATCTTTATTTGTATCTGAAATATATAACAAATAAAGTTTTTTAATTGTAAAAATGCAGAAAGTTTTCTGTTAAGAGTGTGGGTTAGGGTTAGATTATATTGTTTATAACTAGCTGTGTATAGAAACAATAGAAGTTTATGGAATGTCCCCACTTAGATAAGTAAATGTGTGTGTGCGCAAAACCTGATTTTGCTGTGTTCCTGGGTCAATATCCTTGTTTGTTCTTGAACAACACTCTTGACGGATTATAGGGTTCAGTTTTAGGCTCATGTTAGGAACAGGTCTAGGTTAGGTGTTTCTATACCATTCTGACCATCCTTTTAAGATTAGGGTTATAATTAGGGGCAGGTTCCAGGACATTAAACATTTTTTGGTTGTTGTTCCAGGACCAAACATTTGACCCAGGAACATGCCTTAGCAGACAGTTATTATATATGGGTGCGAAAGAAACTATAGACCATCACCATAGACATGCATTCTAATAAGTAAATTACAGTCCAGTTAATATTATAGATTAACGGCGCACACACACACCAAAATGTTTTTCCTTATGAAATGGATTTGACTCTCTGACCTTTGACACTCTAGAATACACACACACACACACACACACGCACACACATATGCTCAGACCATCACTCTATACTCTAAACTTTATCATGATTGTCCACACCTTGCATTCCAAGTCTCTTGTCTATCTATAGACTTTAGCCTTCCCAGCTCAGCAAACAGCCAGGGTGAGAACAAGGCCAGCCATTAGCCAACGTGTCCCAGAGTGCTACAAGAGGACATGAGTCAGGGGAGGACACTGATAGATTTATGGTACTGATACATTCACTCTGCTGTTGCCATGTAGGACTTCGATAAGTCACTAAACTTCACATTTGAGAAGAACACAGGACAAATGTTGTGATCATAGCTTAGGGAACATTATTGAGTTTTCAGCTGTATCTCATTTAAGTCTCGTGTTTTCTTCTAAAACAGTTTTAGACAGTTATTGACAAACAGTTAAAAAAATATTGAGCCATATGATTAATTTGACTACCATAGCTCAGAAAGAAATCTCAGACTGCAGACTTTCATATCTTTGTGGTTTGTTGAAATGTTCCAAAATTCTACAATTTGTTTTTCGTGTAGATCTGTATGTGTGTATGTATGTATGTGTGTGTGCGTGAGCATGTGTTACAGTAAAGTATTCTCTCAGTACTTTGGTCGACTAACCTCCTGTATTAACCCCTTTAAAAGTATTATGCAACTCAAATGGGTTTTGTTAGGCTTATAGTGACAATTTAATAAGAGTCATTTCACACTCGTCTTTAAATATGAACCTATAACTCCTTATTAATACACACAGGAGGTATGTGGACTGTATATACAGTACATTCTAAAAATGACACGTCTCTCCAGGGCCTCACACCACTGGCGAGAGAGACAAAATAGCTTGCGCGGCAAGTAAAGACCATATGTGACATACTTACGAACTGTTCATGTGACACACGTCCTCAGAATTTAACACACCTCATTCAAACAGGCTGTTATCTGCAAACAGGGCTCAGTGTGGGCTGCAAGCTCTGTTTATTCAAACCTAAAGGGCATTGCAATCTCCACAACAAAGTGTTCACCTGGGATCAATCAGTTAGCTTATTAAAGCACTAACATGTTCAAACGATGCTGCTGCGGCTGCTGTATGTGTGTGTGTATTTTTCTCCCTTGCACCATTTGTGATTAATTATCCCTCACAAATCTAATCATAGAACACACATGGTTGCTTCTAACTATCTATCTGTTGTCCTGTGCTTGAGGGGAAAACACAACAATAAGAAGACGGATTTTACCTTTAATGAGATTGGAGCCAGGGTACAAGTTTTTGTGGCATTGCCCGACCCCCATTCAGCAAGCAGGTGTCCATTTCTAATGACTCCTGGAGTCTGACAGCCTGCCATTGAAAGACAGAGAGGGAGAGAGAGAGAGAAACGTGTTAGCTAAAGCTCACTGGTATGAAGATAATATGACACTTGACCTTTTGACCTCAAAGTCCATTGGGTAGGACTAACAGGGTCAAAGGTTGAGCTTAGTGCCATGGTAAATCAGAGAACTGTGATGATGTCACAGAAGAACCAGTGCTAATCTAGTCCCAATATTTTTTTTACCATACCTATTTAATTGAGGGTCTGGAATCATCTCCAATCTTTGGTATGGAGGTCATGTCTACCCTTCATAGATCTATTAAAAATCATAGATCTCTTTAATATCTCAATTATTTCTCCTAGACAGCACTGAGATTAAATGAAGACTAAACGGAAACAGATATTTCTTTTAAGAAAAAACAAAAATCCCACAAATTCTTTGAAGACTTTTAAAGAGTTTCAGAAGAGATCTTAATAATTTCACAAACCAAGCTCAAATTTGCCAAGTCTGCAATCAAAGTTTCTGTATAAACTTGACTTTACTCATCAAATTGACCTAAATTCAGATTGTTTAAGCTATTTACATTCATTTTACAACTTCATACTCTCCATACTGATACCTACAACAAAAAGAACTGAGATCTCCATTGATTCTCCTGAGCTATGAAGGAACAACCTCTAAGAAATTCCTCTGGGTATGTTCTTGAGAGGGTGTGTATAACTGACATATGTGCGCTTTAAGAACCGTAAGAGTAGTTTACATTTGGCTTGGTCAAATGCCATGTACTTTAAAAGTGGGCGTGAGGTGGACATTGTCCATTAAGATGCATTTTGTGTCCATTGACCATCCACACCACACAGTTAATAGAGCAAAACCAAACTAGAGTAAAGGAAATGATGCAAGGTTAGTTCAACGCACAGACAGGGCTGGCAATGAAGCATTTGTGTATAGCCAGTACCATACACTCCTAAACTGACGAGAAAATTGACAACTTGTAACGTTTAAATAACCAAGTCAACCTCTGTTTAGACAGCGGTCCGGTCCACTTTGGCAACCCCCCCCAGAGGAAAATGCCTGCCAGCGCTTCATAAACACAAGAAGCATTTGATCCGGAGACCAATCTGCACAGCCAAGTCGACACAGACACAAAACTAAAACAAGCCATGCACCTCGGTGCAGAGACTCACATTTTCCAAATCGCTGGAGAATTCTGAACTGCGCAACTTTGAGAAAAGGAAAAAGCCAAGGAGGATATGCGAGTATACTGGGTACAGTCAAAAAAATATTTTTAATTAGTATTTTTGTCTTATTTTTTAGTAAACAATGTCTGAACATCTTTAAAATGTTACATTTATATTAAGATAATAGAGGTTGTTTTCAGAAAATATTATTTTAATTATATAATTATAAATATATATAATTATAAATTCTCATTTCATTTTTGGGGGGGACTGGCTGTAGGGGTGTATGCTTAAAACAAGAAACTTGCCCGTGGTAGTAAAATGAGCTTAGTTCCAAATACTCTATAAAATAAGTCTTTATATTAGACACAATGTTTCGCATGTGTTTCTTGTTTAAAGGTGTTTAGGTACTTTTATAGGAAAAAAACGTATTAAGCCCCTCCCATAAATACAGCAATACAGTCCATGTAAACCTGAGGGGCCTTGTGTAGTTCACAGTTTTAGGAGAGCGTTTGTTTATCAGGAATGGAGAGAAAAGTCACTGATTTGTTTAGATTTTCTATCTGGAGTGCAGTATTGTGTGAGTAGAATGACATGCTTTCCTCAAGAGACGGATGAATAAAATAGGAATGATTGGTGAGGGTGGGCTTAAAGTTTTTGTGTCTCTCCCACCTGCCAAAACACAATAAGTCTCTAAATACAAGTGGCTAATTTTTTCTAATTTGTTCTAAGAGGGATGTTAAAGAACAACAGACAAAGGGGAAAATTCGAGTGTGCATTACAAGAAACAATGCTGAATATAGTCAGTGGGGGTTTGTGGTTAAACCTTCATTTTGCTGATGAGTTTAACGTTCTGGGAGACCATTGGTGCCAACCGGTGCTACGATACACAGGCTGACAAAGCTTGTGAGAAACATCCCACTTAACAATTTTAGGTTGTAAGAATGTTTTCCCATTAATTCCATTAAGTTACAAAAAGTTAGAAATTTCATTTCGAATGTTCTAAGAACATTCAAAACGTCCAGTTTTTAGATATTGTATTAACCTATTGGTTGCTTATAAGTGTGTTATTCAAACATTTACTCTGTAACACTTTTAAAATGTTCCACTAACAGCTTAAAATCATGTTTTTGATAAATAATATATAGCTTTTTAAAAATTCTACTAACGTTGCAAGAACGTTTTTAAAAACTTTGAAGGACCTTTTTCAGAACATTAGCCAACATTCTAAAAACATCCTTATTAGCTGGGGCAGCCCATTTTGTTAAGCAAGTTCATAACTTTTAGGAAATGAAATGAGGTGTGACCTATAGGTGTGAGCTCCTTTAACCTATATGGGCTGGCTTACCTTCTCAAGTCACTAGGTCACATGACCCTAGAGATCTTCCGAGCAGCCTGATTTCCTTTCTTTGCCCAGAGACTGAATGTATCACTGCTGATCTATACACACACAGCAGCACGAGGCCAGAGAATGGGGGAGGGAGGGGAGAGGTGCCACGAGTGCAGAGTTGCTCAAGACAGCCGTCCTAATTATCTGACACTCATACACCAAGTGGAGTGCTAACAATTGAGAGTTAAACACAATCACAGGTCTGTGTTCGAGTTCCCTACTGTGTGTGTGTTTGTGTGTGTGTGCAGGAAACATTTCTCTTCACTGTGCCAAAATAATGGAAGACAAAAATCTTTGCCACCACACCAGATATATCCTTTAATTTTTTGTTTTTTTTTATTAATTGTTTTCAATAAAGGGACAAAATTGGTTGGTGAACAGGATAATGTAGACAACTGCCGAAAAACACAGACAGTGGTTTCTCCAATAAAACTAAACAGACCAGAAATGAAAAACAACAAAAAAGCAAGTTTGTCAATGACCTTTGGTCATTCTTTTCTTTTTAAAAAGGGAAACAATAAAAGAAAATGAAAACAAACAAACAAAAATGGATCCATTCTATATCTCTGTTTTGAACAGAGTATTTAAGCAATAATAAATAGTGACTCCCATTGAAAAAGATAAAGTTCAAGTTCAAGTTACAACAAACAGCTCTCAGAACAGGAATAGAAAAGGCTGATAACAAAATATTCCGCATTGCCATTTACAAAAGAGTATGAACTTAAGTGGGCTGCTCCTTTAGTTCCATTCCATTTCGAAATATGCTTTGCATATGAAAGTTGTCCCAATCTAAATATAAAGCACCATTTAATATTTGGCAATGAAAAAAACACCTGCAAAACATTGATTTGAATTGATTTATTGAAATGGTTTGTTTACTGGTATCGTACTGCATATGAAGTCTGTTTTTTTCATGACGCTGGAATGTATTCGGGTGAGACATGTGAAAAGACAGAAGCACACTACAGAACAACCCAACATCAGCTTGCTGTACCACTTACAGGATGGCAGCAGAGATTTTAAAAAAGAACAAAAAAGATATGTACAACCACCTGTTTTAGCTAGTGTGGACATTCTCAGAAGACTCCTTGGGGAAACCATTGAATGGCCTCCTTTGTACAATGCCACATACTTGAATTTTTTAATTTGATTTTTTCGTTTTCTTTTTTAAACATACAAATAATTCGCACTATATTATCCTGCCAAATTAAAAAAATATACCGTGGCAGCTTGCTGTTTTTTTCCACTACCGAAAAAGGTACAATTATACCTTTTGAGAGAACAAGCAACAGTTAAAAATACAAGCCTCAATATAAATACTGTAGTACCTACACTAGGTGAACATTTAATTCAAATACCATTCTAGAAATACAGAAGAAAGTAGACCATAAATGTGTTTTCGCATAGGAACTGACATGATGTGCATTTTCCTATATTTAAGTTTCTCTAT